>OY560186.1:0-7500 GCA_961405105.1 Perizoma affinitatum | reverse complement strand
AGGTTAGGTTAGGTTAGGTTAGGTTAGGTTAGGTTAGGTTAGGTTAGGTTAGGTTAGGTTAGGTTAGGTTAGGTTAGGTTAGGTTAGGTTAGGTTAGGTTAGGTTAGGTTAGGTTAGGTTAGGTTAGGTTAGGTTAGGTTAGGTTAGGTTAGGTTAGGTTAGGTTAGGTTAGGTTAGGTTAGGTTAGGTTAGGTTAGGTTAGGTTAGGTTAGGTTAGGTTAGGTTAGGTTAGGTTAGGTTAGGTTAGGTTAGGTTAGGTTAGGTTAGGTTAGGTTAGGTTAGGTTAGGTTAGGTTAGGTTAGGTTAGGTTAGGTTAGGTTAGGTTAGGTTAGGTTAGGTTAGGTTAGGTTAGGTTAGGTTAGGTTAGGTTAGGTTAGGTTAGGTTAGGTTAGGTTAGGTTAGGTTAGGTTAGGTTAGGTTAGGTTAGGTTAGGTTAGGTTAGGTTAGGTTAGGTTAGGTTAGGTTAGGTTAGGTTAGGTTAGGTTAGGTTAGGTTAGGTTAGGTTAGGTTAGGTTAGGTTAGGTTAGGTTAGGTTAGGTTAGGTTAGGTTAGGTTAGGTTAGGTTAGGTTAGGTTAGGTTAGGTTAGGTTAGGTTAGGTTAGGTTAGGTTAGGTTAGGTTAGGTTAGGTTAGGTTAGGTTAGGTTAGGTTAGGTTAGGTTAGGTTAGGTTAGGTTAGGTTAGGTTAGGTTAGGTTAGGTTAGGTTAGGTTAGGTTAGGTTAGGTTAGGTTAGGTTAGGTTAGGTTAGGTTAGGTTAGGTTAGGTTAGGTTAGGTTAGGTTAGGTTAGGTTAGGTTAGGTTAGGTTAGGTTAGGTTAGGTTAGGTTAGGTTAGGTTAGGTTAGGTTAGGTTAGGTTAGGTTAGGTTAGGTTAGGTTAGGTTAGGTTAGGTTAGGTTAGGTTAGGTTAGGTTAGGTTAGGTTAGGTTAGGTTAGGTTAGGTTAGGTTAGGTTAGGTTAGGTTAGGTTAGGTTAGGTTAGGTTAGGTTAGGTTAGGTTAGGTTAGGTTAGGTTAGGTTAGGTTAGGTTAGGTTAGGTTAGGTTAGGTTAGGTTAGGTTAGGTTAGGTTAGGTTAGGTTAGGTTAGGTTAGGTTAGGTTAGGTTAGGTTAGGTTAGGTTAGGTTAGGTTAGGTTAGGTTAGGTTAGGTTAGGTTAGGTTAGGTTAGGTTAGGTTAGGTTAGGTTAGGTTAGGTTAGGTTAGGTTAGGTTAGGTTAGGTTAGGTTAGGTTAGGTTAGGTTAGGTTAGGTTAGGTTAGGTTAGGTTAGGTTAGGTTAGGTTAGGTTAGGTTAGGTTAGGTTAGGTTAGGTTAGGTTAGGTTAGGTTAGGTTAGGTTAGGTTAGGTTAGGTTAGGTTAGGTTAGGTTAGGTTAGGTTAGGTTAGGTTAGGTTAGGTTAGGTTAGGTTAGGTTAGGTTAGGTTAGGTTAGGTTAGGTTAGGTTAGGTTAGGTTAGGTTAGGTTAGGTTAGGTTAGGTTAGGTTAGGTTAGGTTAGGTTAGGTTAGGTTAGGTTAGGTTAGGTTAGGTTAGGTTAGGTTAGGTTAGGTTAGGTTAGGTTAGGTTAGGTTAGGTTAGGTTAGGTTAGGTTAGGTTAGGTTAGGTTAGGTTAGGTTAGGTTAGGTTAGGTTAGGTTAGGTTAGGTTAGGTTAGGTTAGGTTAGGTTAGGTTAGGTTAGGTTAGGTTAGGTTAGGTTAGGTTAGGTTAGGTTAGGTTAGGTTAGGTTAGGTTAGGTTAGGTTAGGTTAGGTTAGGTTAGGTTAGGTTAGGTTAGGTTAGGTTAGGTTAGGTTAGGTTAGGTTAGGTTAGGTTAGGTTAGGTTAGGTTAGGTTAGGTTAGGTTAGGTTAGGTTAGGTTAGGTTAGGTTAGGTTAGGTTAGGTTAGGTTAGGTTAGGTTAGGTTAGGTTAGGTTAGGTTAGGTTAGGTTAGGTTAGGTTAGGTTAGGTTAGGTTAGGTTAGGTTAGGTTAGGTTAGGTTAGGTTAGGTTAGGTTAGGTTAGGTTAGGTTAGGTTAGGTTAGGTTAGGTTAGGTTAGGTTAGGTTAGGTTAGGTTAGGTTAGGTTAGGTTAGGTTAGGTTAGGTTAGGTTAGGTTAGGTTAGGTTAGGTTAGGTTAGGTTAGGTTAGGTTAGGTTAGGTTAGGTTAGGTTAGGTTAGGTTAGGTTAGGTTAGGTTAGGTTAGGTTAGGTTAGGTTAGGTTAGGTTAGGTTAGGTTAGGTTAGGTTAGGTTAGGTTAGGTTAGGTTAGGTTAGGTTAGGTTAGGTTAGGTTAGGTTAGGTTAGGTTAGGTTAGGTTAGGTTAGGTTAGGTTAGGTTAGGTTAGGTTAGGTTAGGTTAGGTTAGGTTAGGTTAGGTTAGGTTAGGTTAGGTTAGGTTAGGTTAGGTTAGGTTAGGTTAGGTTAGGTTAGGTTAGGTTAGGTTAGGTTAGGTTAGGTTAGGTTAGGTTAGGTTAGGTTAGGTTAGGTTAGGTTAGGTTAGGTTAGGTTAGGTTAGGTTAGGTTAGGTTAGGTTAGGTTAGGTTAGGTTAGGTTAGGTTAGGTTAGGTTAGGTTAGGTTAGGTTAGGTTAGGTTAGGTTAGGTTAGGTTAGGTTAGGTTAGGTTAGGTTAGGTTAGGTTAGGTTAGGTTAGGTTAGGTTAGGTTAGGTTAGGTTAGGTTAGGTTAGGTTAGGTTAGGTTAGGTTAGGTTAGGTTAGGTTAGGTTAGGTTAGGTTAGGTTAGGTTAGGTTAGGTTAGGTTAGGTTAGGTTAGGTTAGGTTAGGTTAGGTTAGGTTAGGTTAGGTTAGGTTAGGTTAGGTTAGGTTAGGTTAGGTTAGGTTAGGTTAGGTTAGGTTAGGTTAGGTTAGGTTAGGTTAGGTTAGGTTAGGTTAGGTTAGGTTAGGTTAGGTTAGGTTAGGTTAGGTTAGGTTAGGTTAGGTTAGGTTAGGTTAGGTTAGGTTAGGTTAGGTTAGGTTAGGTTAGGTTAGGTTAGGTTAGGTTAGGTTAGGTTAGGTTAGGTTAGGTTAGGTTAGGTTAGGTTAGGTTAGGTTAGGTTAGGTTAGGTTAGGTTAGGTTAGGTTAGGTTAGGTTAGGTTAGGTTAGGTTAGGTTAGGTTAGGTTAGGTTAGGTTAGGTTAGGTTAGGTTAGGTTAGGTTAGGTTAGGTTAGGTTAGGTTAGGTTAGGTTAGGTTAGGTTAGGTTAGGTTAGGTTAGGTTAGGTTAGGTTAGGTTAGGTTAGGTTAGGTTAGGTTAGGTTAGGTTAGGTTAGGTTAGGTTAGGTTAGGTTAGGTTAGGTTAGGTTAGGTTAGGTTAGGTTAGGTTAGGTTAGGTTAGGTTAGGTTAGGTTAGGTTAGGTTAGGTTAGGTTAGGTTAGGTTAGGTTAGGTTAGGTTAGGTTAGGTTAGGTTAGGTTAGGTTAGGTTAGGTTAGGTTAGGTTAGGTTAGGTTAGGTTAGGTTAGGTTAGGTTAGGTTAGGTTAGGTTAGGTTAGGTTAGGTTAGGTTAGGTTAGGTTAGGTTAGGTTAGGTTAGGTTAGGTTAGGTTAGGTTAGGTTAGGTTAGGTTAGGTTAGGTTAGGTTAGGTTAGGTTAGGTTAGGTTAGGTTAGGTTAGGTTAGGTTAGGTTAGGTTAGGTTAGGTTAGGTTAGGTTAGGTTAGGTTAGGTTAGGTTAGGTTAGGTTAGGTTAGGTTAGGTTAGGTTAGGTTAGGTTAGGTTAGGTTAGGTTAGGTTAGGTTAGGTTAGGTTAGGTTAGGTTAGGTTAGGTTAGGTTAGGTTAGGTTAGGTTAGGTTAGGTTAGGTTAGGTTAGGTTAGGTTAGGTTAGGTTAGGTTAGGTTAGGTTAGGTTAGGTTAGGTTAGGTTAGGTTAGGTTAGGTTAGGTTAGGTTAGGTTAGGTTAGGTTAGGTTAGGTTAGGTTAGGTTAGGTTAGGTTAGGTTAGGTTAGGTTAGGTTAGGTTAGGTTAGGTTAGGTTAGGTTAGGTTAGGTTAGGTTAGGTTAGGTTAGGTTAGGTTAGGTTAGGTTAGGTTAGGTTAGGTTAGGTTAGGTTAGGTTAGGTTAGGTTAGGTTAGGTTAGGTTAGGTTAGGTTAGGTTAGGTTAGGTTAGGTTAGGTTAGGTTAGGTTAGGTTAGGTTAGGTTAGGTTAGGTTAGGTTAGGTTAGGTTAGGTTAGGTTAGGTTAGGTTAGGTTAGGTTAGGTTAGGTTAGGTTAGGTTCAGGTTAGGTTAGGTTAGGTTAGGTTAGGTTAGGTTAGGTTAGGTTAGGTTAGGTTAGGTTAGGTTAGGTTAGGTTAGGTTAGGTTAGGTTAGGTTAGGTTAGGTTAGGTTAGGTTAGGTTAGGTTAGGTTAGGTTAGGTTAGGTTAGGTTAGGTTAGGTTAGGTTAGGTTAGGTTAGGTTAGGTTAGGTTAGGTTAGGTTAGGTTAGGTTAGGTTAGGTTAGGTTAGGTTAGGTTAGGTTAGGTTAGGTTAGGTTAGGTTAGGTTAGGTTAGGTTAGGTTAGGTTAGGTTAGGTTAGGTTAGGTTAGGTTAGGTTAGGTTAGGTTAGGTTAGGTTAGGTTAGGTTAGGTTAGGTTAGGTTAGGTTAGGTTAGGTTAGGTTAGGTTAGGTTAGGTTAGGTTAGGTTAGGTTAGGTTAGGTTAGGTTAGGTTAGGTTAGGTTAGGTTAGGTTAGGTTAGGTTAGGTTAGGTTAGGTTAGGTTAGGTTAGGTTAGGTTAGGTTAGGTTAGGTTAGGTTAGGTTAGGTTAGGTTAGGTTAGGTTAGGTTAGGTTAGGTTAGGTTAGGTTAGGTTAGGTTAGGTTAGGTTAGGTTAGGTTAGGTTAGGTTAGGTTAGGTTAGGTTAGGTTAGGTTAGGTTAGGTTAGGTTAGGTTAGGTTAGGTTAGGTTAGGTTAGGTTAGGTTAGGTTAGGTTAGGTTAGGTTAGGTTAGGTTAGGTTAGGTTAGGTTAGGTTAGGTTAGGTTAGGTTAGGTTAGGTTAGGTTAGGTTAGGTTAGGTTAGGTTAGGTTAGGTTAGGTTAGGTTAGGTTAGGTTAGGTTAGGTTAGGTTAGGTTAGGTTAGGTTAGGTTAGGTTAGGTTAGGTTAGGTTAGGTTAGGTTAGGTTAGGTTAGGTTAGGTTAGGTTAGGTTAGGTTAGGTTAGGTTAGGTTAGGTTAGGTTAGGTTAGGTTAGGTTAGGTTAGGTTAGGTTAGGTTAGGTTAGGTTAGGTTAGGTTAGGTTAGGTTAGGTTAGGTTAGGTTAGGTTAGGTTAGGTTAGGTTAGGTTAGGTTAGGTTAGGTTAGGTTAGGTTAGGTTAGGTTAGGTTAGGTTAGGTTAGGTTAGGTTAGGTTAGGTTAGGTTAGGTTAGGTTAGGTTAGGTTAGGTTAGGTTAGGTTAGGTTAGGTTAGGTTAGGTTAGGTTAGGTTAGGTTAGGTTAGGTTAGGTTAGGTTAGGTTAGGTTAGGTTAGGTTAGGTTAGGTTAGGTTAGGTTAGGTTAGGTTAGGTTAGGTTAGGTTAGGTTAGGTTAGGTTAGGTTAGGTTAGGTTAGGTTAGGTTAGGTTAGGTTAGGTTAGGTTAGGTTAGGTTAGGTTAGGTTAGGTTAGGTTAGGTTAGGTTAGGTTAGGTTAGGTTAGGTTAGGTTAGGTTAGGTTAGGTTAGGTTAGGTTAGGTTAGGTTAGGTTAGGTTAGGTTAGGTTAGGTTAGGTTAGGTTAGGTTAGGTTAGGTTAGGTTAGGTTAGGTTAGGTTAGGTTAGGTTAGGTTAGGTTAGGTTAGGTTAGGTTAGGTTAGGTTAGGTTAGGTTAGGTTAGGTTAGGTTAGGTTAGGTTAGGTTAGGTTAGGTTAGGTTAGGTTAGGTTAGGTTAGGTTAGGTTAGGTTAGGTTAGGTTAGGTTAGGTTAGGTTAGGTTAGGTTAGGTTAGGTTAGGTTAGGTTAGGTTAGGTTAGGTTAGGTTAGGTTAGGTTAGGTTAGGTTAGGTTAGGTTAGGTTAGGTTAGGTTAGGTTAGGTTAGGTTAGGTTAGGTTAGGTTAGGTTAGGTTAGGTTAGGTTAGGTTAGGTTAGGTTAGGTTAGGTTAGGTTAGGTTAGGTTAGGTTAGGTTAGGTTAGGTTAGGTTAGGTTAGGTTAGGTTAGGTTAGGTTAGGTTAGGTTAGGTTAGGTTAGGTTAGGTTAGGTTAGGTTAGGTTAGGTTAGGTTAGGTTAGGTTAGGTTAGGTTAGGTTAGGTTAGGTTAGGTTAGGTTAGGTTAGGTTAGGTTAGGTTAGGTTAGGTTAGGTTAGGTTAGGTTAGGTTAGGTTAGGTTAGGTTAGGTTAGGTTAGGTTAGGTTAGGTTAGGTTAGGTTAGGTTAGGTTAGGTTAGGTTAGGTTAGGTTAGGTTAGGTTAGGTTAGGTTAGGTTAGGTTAGGTTAGGTTAGGTTAGGTTAGGTTAGGTTAGGTTAGGTTAGGTTAGGTTAGGTTAGGTTAGGTTAGGTTAGGTTAGGTTAGGTTAGGTTAGGTTAGGTTAGGTTAGGTTAGGTTAGGTTAGGTTAGGTTAGGTTAGGTTAGGTTAGGTTAGGTTAGGTTAGGTTAGGTTAGGTTAGGTTAGGTTAGGTTAGGTTAGGTTAGGTTAGGTTAGGTTAGGTTAGGTTAGGTTAGGTTAGGTTAGGTTAGGTTAGGTTAGGTTAGGTTAGGTTAGGTTAGGTTAGGTTAGGTTAGGTTAGGTTAGGTTAGGTTAGGTTAGGTTAGGTTAGGTTAGGTTAGGTTAGGTTAGGTTAGGTTAGGTTAGGTTAGGTTAGGTTAGGTTAGGTTAGGTTAGGTTAGGTTAGGTTAGGTTAGGTTAGGTTAGGTTAGGTTAGGTTAGGTTAGGTTAGGTTAGGTTAGGTTAGGTTAGGTTAGGTTAGGTTAGGTTAGGTTAGGTTAGGTTAGGTTAGGTTAGGTTAGGTTAGGTTAGGTTAGGTTAGGTTAGGTTAGGTTAGGTTAGGTTAGGTTAGGTTAGGTTAGGTTAGGTTAGGTTAGGTTAGGTTAGGTTAGGTTAGGTTAGGTTAGGTTAGGTTAGGTTAGGTTAGGTTAGGTTAGGTTAGGTTAGGTTAGGTTAGGTTAGGTTAGGTTAGGTTAGGTTAGGTTAGGTTAGGTTAGGTTAGGTTAGGTTAGGTTAGGTTAGGTTAGGTTAGGTTAGGTTAGGTTAGGTTAGGTTAGGTTAGGTTAGGTTAGGTTAGGTTAGGTTAGGTTAGGTTAGGTTAGGTTAGGTTAGGTTAGGTTAGGTTAGGTTAGGTTAGGTTAGGTTAGGTTAGGTTAGGTTAGGTTAGGTTAGGTTAGGTTAGGTTAGGTTAGGTTAGGTTAGGTTAGGTTAGGTTAGGTTAGGTTAGGTTAGGTTAGGTTAGGTTAGGTTAGGTTAGGTTAGGTTAGGTTAGGTTAGGTTAGGTTAGGTTAGGTTAGGTTAGGTTAGGTTAGGTTAGGTTAGGTTAGGTTAGGTTAGGTTAGGTTAGGTTAGGTTAGGTTAGGTTAGGTTAGGTTAGGTTAGGTTAGGTTAGGTTAGGTTAGGTTAGGTTAGGTTAGGTTAGGTTAGGTTAGGTTAGGTTAGGTTAGGTTAGGTTAGGTTAGGTTAGGT
>OY560184.1:19565920-19648534 GCA_961405105.1 Perizoma affinitatum | reverse complement strand
TGGCAGGTGATATAAAGATTCTGGGGCTTATCATAGACCGAAAGCTGACCTTTAACAAACACGCCGCATATGTTTGTAAAAAAGCGCTTAACATTTATAAACAGCTTGCTAGGGCGGCCAAGGTCAGCTGGGGGCTGCACCCAGACATCATCCGGATTATCTACATTGCCGTGATTGAGCCCATCATCTTATATGCCGCCAGTGTATGGGCACCCGCGTCACTGAAACTGTGCATACGGAAGAAGTTAAACGTGGTCCAGCGTGGCTTCGCTCAGAAGTTGTGTCGGGCGTATCGCACGGTATCGCTTAACGCGGCACTGGTCCTGGCTGGGATACTCCCTCTCGACCTGCGACTTCAGGAAGCCGCATCCTTATATAAGGTCAAAAAGGGAGTGTCCGAACCAGGACTAGGTGCGAGGGAGGTAGAAGCTATGGTGAGATACGCCGATACACCACACCCAGCCGAGCGGATGGCACTTGAGTTCCATAACCTGGTAGACCAAAACGACGTAGAGCTACACGGCACACAAACTGTACGAATTTACACCGACGGCAGCAAGATCGAGGGGAAACTAGGGGCAGCTCTCTCCATCTGGAGAGACGGATTAGAGACCAAAACCCGAAAGATCAAGCTGTCGTCGTACTGTACCGTCTACCAGGCCGAACTGCTGGCTATCCGCGAGGCTACGAGAGAGATCACGCGGATCGCGGAGAACAGCTTCGGTATCTTCAGTGACTCTAGATCGTCCTTGGAAACAATTTGCGGTCAAAGTTCTCCCCATCCCATCGTACTAGAAATTCACAAAAACCTAAAAACGTGCAAGACCCAAAACAAGCAGGTCAGCCTGTTCTGGGTAAAAGCCCATGCCGGTCTCATAGGGAACGAACGGGCAGACCAGCTCGCGAGAGATGCCGCTCTCAAACTCAAAACTAGGCCCGCGTATGATCTGTGTCCGGTTTCATCTGTCAAGCGACAGGTCCGTTTGGACACGCTCGACAGATGGAACCGAAGATACAAGGAAGGAGAGACGGCATCAACCACGAAGCTTTTCTTCCCGGACGCGACGGAAGCGTACAAAATAGTCAGAAATATCCAGCACACAAGCGTCACCACCCAGGTAATGACGGGGCATGGAGGATTCTCCGCGTACCTCACGCGGTTTAAGCGTAAGGAGGACCCGTCATGCATATGTGAACCTGGAGTGGACGAAACCGTGACACATATAATCTTTGACTGCCCCGCGTTCGGACTAAAGCGTTTTGAGGTTGAGCACCTATTGGACTTCGGAATTATGCCAAATAAAATACACGAAATAATGGCAAATAAACAACATAGGGTTATATTCTTAGAGTACTGTACTGAAATAGTTAGCAAAGTAATAAATAGAAATAAATAGAAAAATAAAGTATACTAATAATGTATTTGTATAATATGTTTGTTTTAGTATATAAATCTTTGAAATTTAAAAATGTGTTAGATTAAGTACAGTAGAGTAAGATTAGCCTAAAAAATGTCTAAAATAGTAAATAGCTTGTAACAATGTTAAAACAGAATAAAAATTATGTTAAATATATATTATGTATAATATGTACTTTTAGCATACAAATTGGAAAATAAAAATAGAAATAGAAAATAGACTAATAAGCGTTTATAGATATAAGTAAGATTAAATTGTAAAGTAATAGTGAATCCCCACATATTCAAACTGTAATTGTAAATTGTATATATAAAATGTATGAATAAAAATAAAATGTAAAACACCCCCCATACCCACAAGTAGGCTAAAATGGAGAGAGTATGCATGAATGAATGGAATGAAATAGAGAGAAATAGAATGAAAGAGCAGATGGATGAGTAGAAGTAAACATAACCAGAAAAGCAAAGGCTCTGATTATGTCAGAGGACGGAGGCAGGATAGCCAACGAGGCCATGGGAACATGGTCCGGTAGGCGCCATAAAAAAAAAAAAAAAAAAAAAAAAAAACCTAACCTAACCTAACCTAACCTAACCTAACCTAACCTAACCTAACCTAACCTAACCTAACCTAACCTAACCTAACCTAACCTAACCTAACCTAACCTAACCTAACCTAACCTAACCTAACCTAACCTAACCTAACCTAACCTAACCTAACCTAACCTAACCTAACCTAACCTAACCTAACCTAACCTAACCTAACCTAACCTAACCTAACCTAACCTAACCTAACCTAACCTAACCTAACCTAACCTAACCTAACCTAACCTAACCTAACCTAACCTAACCTAACCTAACCTAACCTAACCTAACCTAACCTAACCTAACCTAACCTAACCTAACCTAACCTAACCTAACCTAACCTAACCTAACCTAACCTAACCTAACCTAACCTAACCTAACCTAACCTAACCTAACCTAACCTAACCTAACCTAACCTAACCTAACCTAACCTAACCTAACCTAACCTAACCTAACCTAACCTAACCTAACCTAACCTAACCTAACCTAACCTAACCTAACCTAACCTAACCTAACCTAACCTAACCTAACCTAACCTAACCTAACCTAACCTAACCTAACCTAACCTAACCTAACCTAACCTAACCTAACCTAACCTAACCTAACCTAACCTAACCTAACCTAACCTAACCTAACCTAACCTAACCTAACCTAACCTAACCTAACCTAACCTAACCTAACCTAACCTAACCTAACCTAACCTAACCTAACCTAACCTAACCTAACCTAACCTAACCTAACCTAACCTAACCTAACCTAACCTAACCTAACCTAACCTAACCTAACCTAACCTAACCTAACCTAACCTAACCTAACCTAACCTAACCTAACCTAACCTAACCTAACCTAACCTAACCTAACCTAACCTAACCTAACCTAACCTAACCTAACCTAACCTAACCTAACCTAACCTAACCTAACCTAACCTAACCTAACCTAACCTAACCTAACCTAACCTAACCTAACCTAACCTAACCTAACCTAACCTAACCTAACCTAACCTAACCTAACCTAACCTAACCTAACCTAACCTAACCTAACCTAACCTAACCTAACCTAACCTAACCTAACCTAACCTAACCTAACCTAACCTAACCTAACCTAACCTAACCTAACCTAACCTAACCTAACCTAACCTAACCTAACCTAACCTAACCTAACCTAACCTAACCTAACCTAACCTAACCTAACCTAACCTAACCTAACCTAACCTAACCTAACCTAACCTAACCTAACCTAACCTAACCTAACCTAACCTAACCTAACCTAACCTAACCTAACCTAACCTAACCTAACCCATTAATTCTGAGAAAAATAATTGTCGTAAATTTTCTTTTCAAAGACTTTTTCCGCGCTGCCTTTCTTTCACCTTCCTTAATATAAATTAATTGATTTGCCTTTTTAATTGTTTTCAGTTAATTTAGATTTTTACGTCCATTTTCAAAATTTTAAACTTTTAACCATTTTCGTTCAATTTTCATAAGTAGATTCATTAATTTTTGCCTTAAATACATTGTTTCTGTGTGCCCGCGTGTGGTTGCGGTGTGTATCCGTGGTCCCAGTGTCCATTTCGCAGGAAAAACGCCATTTTTCGGGGAAAAAGCGTGATTTTTGTCAATTTTCGTAAGAAAATAACGAATTTTGCAAATTTTCCCTGAAAACTGGTCGTTCACAGCACCTCCAGCAGCTGGAACAGCATCGCCCGTCGTCCCCGCGTGTACCTGCAACATAAAAAATCAAATTAGAGACAAAAAATCGAAAAAAATCGCCCGCCCACCCACCCTTTGTTCCATTGGGTATTAAGAATTGGGTCCATTTTGTAAGGGAAAATTTGGGGTTTTTAGATTTTCAATTTATTTTAACTTTTTTAGCGATAGTCTTTTGTATACTATCTGACAGTTTAAATTAAACTCTACATATACTTACCTGAATTATTTACTCCTCTGAAAAATAAAATAAAAATGTTTGGAATCCGAACACCCACCAAAAAGGCAAACACTTCAAACATAAGCCCTGCTAGCTCCACAATTGATACGGAGAAGGTTAGTCCTTCTCCAAAGAGTTTGACGGAACCTGCGGTGACGCCGCCGGGACCGAAGCGAACAACTGCAATGCACACCGAGCGAGTTAGGAAGGCTCGGACCTGGCTTGAGAAAGCGAAACGCTGCGTCGGCGAGTCTCGCAATCTCAAGACAGATTTGAAGCAAGGTATCCTTGCAGCGGTGGACGGCCTCTATCAGCTCGTGAAGGAAGAAGCGGCGGAGATAGATGGACCTGAAACAAGGAAAAAAGGGATCAGTAAAAACTTGGAAACAGATTCAAGCTTTAAAGTAACAGAGAAGGGAGAGGAGCAACGAAAAGAGAAAAGAGAACTGTCCTTTTCTCTCGAGAAGAAACTGAGAGAACATTCAGAGCTTCTCGAAGAGAATAGAAAAGAGATGGCAGAACTCAAGGAGTTGATGGTGAGTAGGAAGGAAGAGTGGGAAAGACCAACATATGCGAGTGTAGCAGCGACTTACACCGAGAGGCAACCAAACAGACAGCAAACTCTACACTCCGTTGTTATTACTGCTAAAGACGAGAACGAGACTGGGGAGGAAGTAATGAATAGAATAAGGAAAACTGTGAACGCAAAAGAGACTGGAATATCAGTTGAAAAAATAAGAAAAGCCAAAGATAGGAAAGTGATAGTAGGATGCAAGACAACAGAAGAAAGAGACAGACTCAAGGCACAGCTTAAAGAAGCAAAAGAGCTCAATGTGGAAGAGATAGAAAATAAGAACCCACTCGTTATTTTCAGAGATGTACTAAAGTACAATACGGACGAGGACATTCTCAGCGCCCTTAGGACCCAAAACAAAAAGACCATCAAGGAGCCTACATCTATGGATAATATGGAAATTGTGTACAAAAAACACACTAGAAACCCCTACACACACCATGTGGTTATGAGAGTGCCCCCTACCATCTGGCGACAACTAGTAGATGCGGGAAACGTCACGATAGATCTGCAGAAGGTACGAGTGGAGGATCAATCGCCACTTGTACAGTGCTCTTTATGTCTGGGGTATGGACACGGCAGACGCTTTTGCAAAGAGTCTAAGGAGAAATGCTGCCACTGTGGGGGCCCCCATATGAAGGCGGACTGTGCAGACTTTCTTGCTGGCGTTGCTCCGACTTGCACGAATTGCGCACACGCCAAGATAGAGAGAACAAACCATAATGCCTTTAGTGGTGAGTGTGCGATTAGAAGGCGATGGGACGCACTAGCTCGAGCGTCAATCGCGTACTGCTAAAGTTGTCTCTAACATGCGGGTTCCTACAAGTGGGGGAAAGCCATACCTAATAGCCCAAGCCAATCTACAGAGAAAGCTACTAGCTACGCAGGAAATTATGGATGAGGCATACAAGAGAAGGATGGCTTTCGCCCTGCTGCAAGAACCCTACACCGGGTCGATCAAAAGGATGAAAAACTACGGGACGACCAGGATCTTCCAAAACACGAACCAAGGGGATGACACGATCAAGGCAGCTATCGCTGTATTTGACAATGACATGGATGCCATGCTCTGTCCTGATTTTACCACAAATAACATCGCGGTGGTAAAACTCAGAACCAGTGCATGGGAGATCGTGGTGGTCTCGTACTACCTAGAACCGGACAAAAAGACTGCAGAACCGCTGTTGGAACATCTAAAGAAAATAAAAAGAGAAATTGGAGTTGAAAAAATAATCATAGGGGGAGATGCTAACGCCAAAAACACCTGGTGGGGCAGTCCAAAGGTTGATGAAAAAGGGGAGGAGTTGGCAGGAGCCATTGAAGAAATGGGAATGCAAGTACTCAATACAGGTGACATCCCAACGTTTGACTACGTGAGAGGTGGAAAAAGATATGTAAGCTTTGTCGACGTAACCGCTTGTACGACGGACCTTCTCAACTTGGTAGAAAACTGGGAAGTAGACGAAGGCATCACAACATCGGATCACAACACAATTACTTTTAAAATAAATCTGGAAAAAGCAAAAGGCATAAGTATTCAACGAACAACAAGGATCTACAATAGTAAAAAAGCAAATTGGCCCCAGTTTCATGAGAAACTGGGACAATTACTGGAAGAAAATAACTTAAAACACGAAATAGATAAAATAAACAACAAAATAGAAATAGATAATAAAATAGCAATATATAATGAAGCAATAACACAAGCATGCAAAAGCAATATACCCGAAATAAAAACTAAAAATAAAAACAACTTACCATGGTGGTCCGATGAACTTACCCGACTGAAGAAGGAGATGAGAACCAAGAAGAGGAGAATCCGTTGCGCAGCGCCGATCCGAAGGGAAATGGTCATCGCGGAGTACCTGAAAACAAAAGAAGAATATGAACAACAAGTAAAACAGTCACAAATAGAAAGCTGGAAGGAGTTCTGCGGGAAGCAGAATAGGGAGGGGTTGTGGGAAGGGATATATAGGGTAATCGGAAGGACAACGAAAAGGCATGAAGATCTGCCTATCCTCAGGGATGGAAAGTCCCTAAGTCCCCGAGAGTCTGCGGCAATAATAGCGGAAACGTTCTACCCAGAAGACAATGAGGAAGGTGAAAATGCACATCATCGATGCATTAGAGAGCTAGCTGGCCAAGTAAACGACCCGGAGCATGATGCTAATAATGACCCACCTTTTACCATTGAGGAAATTAAAACCGCAGCCGCCAGCTTCAACCATAAAAAAGCCCCAGGGGTAGACGGATTCACGGCAGATATATGCGAACATGCTATTCATGAAAGCCCCGAAACATACTTGACCCTAGTCAACAAGTGCCTGGAGCACGGCCACTTCCCGGATGCTTGGAAAAAAGCGACAGTGGTGGTGCTCCGGAAACCAGGTAAAAAGAGCTACCAAGATCCGAAATCCTACAGACCCATTGGACTTCTCCCAGTTATGGGAAAGATTTTTGAGAAAATGGTGGTGGGCAGGATAAAATTTCATATCCTCCCGAAATTCAGCTCTCGCCAGTTTGGATTCATGCCACAAAAGAGCACGGAGGACGCCCTCTATGCCCTAGTAAACCATATCAAGGATAAACTTAAGCTTAAAAAACTTATCACGGTTGTATCCCTGGACATAGAGGGTGCCTTTGATAGTGCATGGTGGCCCGCGATCCGAGTCCGACTGGCAGAGGAGGGCTGCCCTGTCAACATCAGAAAACTGATAGATAGCTACCTCGAAAATAGGGAGGTGAGGGTGCGATACGCTGGAGAGGAAATAGCCAGACGCACTACAAAAGGATGTGTCCAAGGATCGATTGGCGGCCCAATCCTCTGGAACTTGCTTATCGACCCCTTGCTTCGAGGATTGGAACAGCGCGGATATTACAACCAGGCGTTCGCAGACGATGTAATTCTGGTCTTCGATGGAGATACTGCCTTGGAGGTCCAAACACAGGCCAATGCCGCTCTCGCCTATGTTCGGGAGTGGGGGATCAATAATAAACTTAAGTTCGCTCCACACAAAACGAATGCAATGATAGTGACACGGAAGCTGAAGTTTGATACTCCACTCCTAAATATGGGCGGGATTGACATTGCCATGTCTGACGAAATAAAGATTTTAGGGCTTACGATCGACAACAAATTAACATTTAAGCAACATGTTTCGGAAGTTTGTAGGAAAGCCCTAAATATTTATAAGAAACTTTCCACAGCAGCGAGGATCAGCTGGGGCCTTCACCCGGAGGTGATAAGGACAATTTACACGGCGGTGGTAGAGCCCATCATTATGTATGCGGCAAGCGTATGGGCCGCAGCAACCAGCAAAATAAGTATACAAAAAGTGTTGAACGCCGTGCAAAGAGGGTTTGTTCAGAAGTTATGCCGAGCCTATCGCACAGTCTCCCTCAATTCCGCATTAGTGCTGGCCGGAATACTACCCCTCGACCTCAGAGTTCAGGAGGCAGCCGCCCTGTACGAGGCAAGGAGAGGTGTCCCCCGGCCTGCGCTAGGAGACAGGGAGGTGGAGAGAGTGGTGGCATACTCAGCAAACCCTCACCCTGCAGAGCAGTTGCTTCTGAAATTCATATGCCTGGAAGACCAGCAGCAGGTGGAAATCCATAGCGATTACGCAGTGCGGATATTCACAGATGGTAGTAGGTTTGAGGATAAGGTTGGAGCCGCGCTATCCGTATGGAATAGCGAGACTGAGATCCAAACCCACAAACTGAAGCTTTCATCGTATTGCACGGTTTACCAGGCGGAATTGATGGCAATATGCAAAGCAACCGAGGTAATTCTGAAATACCCAGCTACACAATTTGCCATTTACAGTGACTCACGGTCGTCCCTCCAGTCTTTAACTAATAACAGCTCCACAAATCCGCTCGCGGTTAAGATCCGTGAAAACTTAAGAGCAAGTATGGCCCAGAATAAAAGTGTAGCTTTGTTCTGGATCAAAGCTCACGCTGGACTGGAGGGAAACGAGCGTGCCGACGCACTTGCAAAAGAAGCGGCCCTACATTTGAAGACCAAACCTGTTTACGACGCATGTCCTGTTTCATATGTAAAAAGACAGATCAGAGCACAAACTCTGGACGAGTGGAACAGGAGATACGTCACTAGTGAAAACGCATCTGTCACAAAACACTTTTTCCCTGATGCAATTAAAGCGTATCGCATAGTCAAGAAGATAGAACTGACCGGCATACTAACACAAATAATGACAGGGCACGGTGGATTTTCCGAGTATTTGAACCGATTTAAATGCAAGGAAAGCCCATCGTGTATTTGCGAACCAGATAAACAAGAGACTGTAGCGCACATCCTCTTTGACTGTCCCGTGTTCGGGAAAATTCGATATAATACCGAGCAACAATATAACCTAAGTTTAACATTAGAAAATGCAAGTTCATATATAAGCGATAGCAATGTAAGAAACGAATTCATAGCCTACTGTTTGAAAATAGCAAATAAAGTAATCGTAAGAAATAAAGATAAATAAAAATTGTAGAATATATATTATTATAATTATATATAAAACATATTTACTTACTATTGTTTATAAAAAATTGTCTTAAAAATTCCATGTAAAAATGTCTCTGATCATGTCAGAGGAGTAAGAAAAAGAAAAAAAAAAAAAAAAAAAAAAAAAAAAAAAAAAAAAAAAAACCTAACCTAACCTAACCTAACCTAACCTAACCTAACCTAACCTAACCTAACCTAACCTAACCTAACCTAACCTAACCTAACCTAACCTAACCTAACCTAACCTAACCTAACCTAACCTAACCTAACCTAACCTAACCTAACCTAACCTAACCTAACCTAACCTAACCTAACCTAACCTAACCTAACCTAACCTAACCTAACCTAACCTAACCTAACCTAACCTAACCTAACCTAACCTAACCTAACCTAACCTAACCTAACCTAACCTAACCTAACCTAACCTAACCTAACCTAACCTAACCTAATATATATAATTTGTAAAAATATATATTTTCTTAACTATATTGAATAACACAGGAAAATAAGAAGGAAAGAAACAGATTTAAAAAAAAAAAATAATAATAATAAAATAAAATAAAATAAAAAAATATATAAATATAAAAAGAAATATAAAAAAAAAAAAAAAAATATAATAATAAAAATAGTTAAACGAAAAAAAAAAAATAAAAAATAAAAAAAGGAAGAATAATATTAAAGTTCCAAATAAAAGAAGATTGTATAGAATAGATAGATCATATATAACAGAAATATGTTAAAATAATAAGTAACAAATATATAAATATGTCATACTAATAAGTAAAGATAAATAAAATAAAGAGACGTAACACTTTAGATATAATACAAAAGTCTCTGACTAAGTCAGGGGAGACAAAGGACAAAATATAAAAAAAAAAACCTAAAAAAAAAAAAAAAAAAAACCTAACCTAACCTAACCTAACCTAACCTAACCTAACCTAACCTAACCTAACCTAACCTAACCTAACCTAACCTAACCTAACCTAACCTAACCTAACCTAACCTAACCTAACCTAACCTAACCTAACCTAACCTAACCTAACCTAACCTAACCTAACCTAACCTAACCTAACCTAACCTAACCTAACCTAACCTAACCTAACCTAACCTAACCTAACCTAACCTAACCTAACCTAACCTAACCTAACCTAACCTAACCTAACCTAACCTAACCTAACCTAACCTAACCTAACCTAACCTAACCTAACCTAACCTAACCTAACCTAACCTAACCTAACCTAACCTAACCTAACCTAACCTAACCTAACCTAACCTAACCTAACCTAACCTAACCTAACCTAACCTAACCTAACCTAACCTAACCTAACCTAACCTAACCTAACCTAACCTAACCTAACCTAACCTAACCTAACCTAACCTAACCTAACCTAACCTAACCTAACCTAACCTAACCTAACCTAACCTAACCTAACCTAACCTAACCTAACCTAACCTAACCTAACCTAACCTAACCTAACCTAACCTAACCTAACCTAACCTAACCTAACCTAACCTAACCTAACCTAACCTAACCTAACCTAACCTAACCTAACCTAACCTAACCTAACCTAACCTAACCTAACCTAACCTAACCTAACCTAACCTAACCTAACCTAACCTAACCTAACCTAACCTAACCTAACCTAACCTAACCTAACCTAACCTAACCTAACCTAACCTAACCTAACCTAACCTAACCTAACCTAACCTAACCTAACCTAACCTAACCTAACCTAACCTAACCTAACCTAACCTAACCTAACCTAACCTAACCTAACCTAACCTAACCTAACCTAACCTAACCTAACCTAACCTAACCTAACCTAACCTAACCTAACCTAACCTAACCTAACCTAACCTAACCTAACCTAACCTAACCTAACCTAACCTAACCTTTTTTTTTTTTTTTTTTTTTTTTTTTTTTTTTTTTTTTTTTTTTTTTGAGGGGGGGAAATGCCCACGCATTTCCCTTCCGCCATGGGGATGACGGAAGGGGGTATGTGGGACTCGAACCCACTAAAACCCCCCCGGTTAAGTCCCCCGCCATAGTGGGGCAAGATGGGGTCGCGTTAGCATTCACCATCTCACCCCGACGGGTGGCCCGGAAACCAGCCGAGCCCCGGCCATGTGTGGGGCCGTGCAAGCCGGCGGAGTTCCCCAATCTCCGCCAGTGACCCCACAAACGCGCCCTGAAAAGGGCGCCCCCTCCAACTTACGCTGTCCCTCCCTCCAAGCCTGCCCGGTATGGGTAGCCCTGCCGGTATAGCCTTGAAGATCATTGGGACACGCAAGCCCTCATCCGCGCCCTGAAAAGGGCGCCCCCTCCACTTACGCTGATCCCTCCCTCCAAGCCTGCCCGGTATGGTTAGACCTGCCGGTATAGCCTTGAAGATCATTGGGAAACGCAAGCCGACCAGAGCAGCGAATGCCGCCCCAGCCCTCCCGCCACAGTGCGCCCTGAAAAGGGCACACTCCGTCCGCCCAACGGGCCCTAAAAAGGGCCTCGCCGGGCCCTCATCCGCGCCCTGAAAAGGGCGCCCCCTCCAACTTACGCTGTCCCTCCCTCCAAGCCTGCCCGGTATGGGTAGCCCTGCCGGTATAGCCTTGAAGATCATTGGGACACGCAAGCCCTCATCCGCGCCCTGAAAAGGGCGCCCCCTCCACTTACGCTGATCCCTCCCTCCAAGCCTGCCCGGTATGGGTAGCCCTGCCGGTATAGCCTTGAAGATCATTGGGACACGCAAGCCGACCAGAGCAGCGAATGCCGCCCCGGCCCTCCCTCCACAGTGCGCCCTGAAAAGGGCACACACCGTCCGCCCGACGGGCCCTGAAAAGGGCCTCGCCGGGCCCTCAAACGCGCCCTGAAAAGGGCGCCCCCTCCAACTTACGCTATCCCTCCCTCCAAGCCTGCCCGGTATGGGTAGCCCTGCCGGTATAGCCTTGAAGATCATTGGGACACGCAAGCCGACCAGAGCAGCAAATGCCGCCCCAGCCCTCCCTCCACAGTGCGCCCTGAAAAGGGCACACTCCCCGCGCGCCCGACGGGCCCATAAAGGGCCACGCCGAGCCCTCATCCGCGCCCTAAAAAGGGCGCCCCCTCCACTTGCGCTGATCCCTCCCTCCAAGCCTGTCCGGTATGGGTATACCTGCCGGCATAGCCTTGAAGATCATTGGGACGCGCAAGCCCACCGGAGCAGCATACACCGCCCCGGCCCTCCCATGGTGCTTCTCCACGAGCCCACCATTCTTGGCCCATCCACAGTGCCCCATAGGGACACGCGGAGGGCCCCCCCCCTGTCAGTCCATTAGTTGCTCGACAATAAGATCCCACGTATGAGAAGTTATTATCGGGCTTAAACGAGGCGCACCGTCCCGTAAGCTTCCGTTCACTTGGATCCGGCTGATCGACAAGCGACAAGAGCCTACAGGCACACGAGAAGGTTGACTGACATGGCACCCCAACCTAACCTAACCTAACCTAACCTAACCTAACCTAACCTAACCTAACCTAACCTAACCTAACCTAACCTAACCTAACCTAACCTAACCTAACCTAACCTAACCTAACCTAACCTAACCTAACCTAACCTAACCTAACCTAACCTAACCTAACCTAACCTAACCTAACCTAACCTAACCTAACCTAACCTAACCTAACCTAACCTAACCTAACCTAACCTAACCTAACCTAACCTAACCGTGGAATGATCGGTACAGACGAGGTGAGACCGCGAAAATAACAAAAATTTTCTTCCCCGACGCTACACAAGCTTATTCCACAATTAGGAAACTGACACTAACTAGCACATTAACACAAATAATGACAGGGCATGGTGGGTTCTCCGAATACTTGAACCGGTTCAAGTGTAAGGAGAGCCCATCATGCATCTGCGACCCTGACATTACCGAAGATGTCCCTCACATTTTATTTGAATGCCCTGTCAACGCGTTGAGGAGATTCGAAGTTGAGCAGGAACTGGAGTGTAAGCTAGATGCAAACAGTGTGAACTCATTAGTTGCAAATAAACAAAAAAGAAATATATTATTGGAATATTGCACAGAAGTAACAGAAAAGGTAATAAAAAGAAATAAAGATGTATAAAATATGTTATAATTATATTATTAGGATATATTTAGCAACATATGTGAAAATAGTATAGTAAAATATAGTGTATAAGATAGCAATAAAACAATGTGTAAAAGTAATTAAATGTATAAAATAGGATAAAAATTTTTAATTAGAGTAAGATTAATATAATGTAACCTAGCTGTAAAACCTATTTTCTAGATAATTAAAATAAAGAAAAGCCTCACCCAAACCCCTCACCCTCACCCCAACAATCCCGTAGATGTCGCCACAAAGTATGAGTGCGCGACACTACTCCCCATCCACACCAGCAGCCGTTACAAAGGATGCGTAACGGCTGCTAAGCCTCTCCCACCTTGTTATGTTAATATAATTTAAGCTAGTAAATAAAGACTCTGATCTCCAAGTCCGAGGATTAGCTCGCGGGCCGGGCCTCTGCGCCCGGACAGGAAAAAAAAAAAAAAAAAAAACCTAACCTAACCTAACCTAACCTAACCTAACCTAACCTAACCTAACCTAACCTAACCTAACCTAACCTAACCTAACCTTTTTTTTTTTTTTTTTTTTTTTTTTTTTTTTGAGGGGGGGAAATGCCCACGCATTTCCCTTCCGCCATGGGGATGACGGAAGGGGGTATGTGGGACTCGAACCCACTAAAACCCCCCCGGTTAAGTCCCCCGCCATAGTGGGGCAAGATGGGGTCGCGTTAGCATTCACCATCTCACCCCGACGGGTGGCCCGGAAACCAGCCGGGCCCCGGCCATGTGTGGGGCCGTGCAAGCCGGCGGAGTCCCCCGATCTCCGCCAGTGACCCCACAAACGCGCCCTGAAAAGGGCGCCCCCTCCAACTTACGCTGTCCCTCCCTCCAAGCCTGCCCGGTATGGGTAGCCCTGCCGGTATAGCCTTGAAGATCATTGGGACACGCAAGCCCTCATCCGCGCCCTGAAAAGGGCGCCCCCTCCAACTTACGCTGTCCCTCCCTCCAAGCCTGCCCGGTATGGGTAGCCCTGCCGGTATAGCCTTGAAGATCATTGGGACACGCAAGCCCTCATCCGCGCCCTGAAAAGGGCGCCCCCTCCACTTACGCTGATCCCTCCCTCCAAGCCTGCCCGGTATGGGTAGACCTGCCGGTATAGCCTTGAAGATCATTGGGACACGCAAGCCGACCAGAGCAGCGAATGCCGCCCCAGCCCTCCCGCCACAGTGCGCCCTGAAAAGGGCACACTCCGTCCGCCCAACGGGCCCTGAAAAGGGCCTCGCCGGGCCCTCATCCGCGCCCTGAAAAGGGCGCCCCCTCCACTTACGCTGATCCCTCCCTCCAAGCCTGCCCGGTATGGGTAGCCCTGCCGGTATAGCCTTGAAGATCATTGGGACACGCAAGCCGACCAGAGCTGCAAATGCCGCCCCAGCCCTCCCTCCACAGTGCGCCCTGAAAAGGGCACACTCCCCGCTCGCCCGACGGGCCCTGAAAAGGGCCACGCCGAGCCCTCATCCGCGCCCTAAAAAGGGCGCCCCCTCCGCTTGCGCTGATCCCTCCCTCCAAGCCTGTCCGGTATGGGTATACCTGCCGGCATAGCCTTGAAGATCATTGGGACGCGCAAGCCCACCGGAGCAGCATACGCCGCCCCGGCCCTCCCATGGTGCTCCTCCACGAGCCCACCATGCTTGGCCCATCCACAGTGCCCCATAGGGACACGCGGAGGGCCCCCCCCCTGTCAGTCCATTAGTTGCTCGACAATAAGATCCCACGTATGAGAAGTTATTATCGGGCTTAAACGAGGCGCACCGTCCCGTAAGCTTCCGTTCACTTGGATCCGGCTGATCGACAAGCGACAAGAGCCTACAGGCACACGAGAAGGTTGACTGACATGGCACCCCAACCTAACCTAACCTAACCTAACCTAACCTAACCTAACCTAACCTAACCTAACCTAACCTAACCTAACCTAACCTAACCTAACCTAACCTAACCTAACCTAACCTAACCTAACCTAACCTAACCTAACCTAACCTAACCTTATAGCTTGGTATAGCCATAGTGGGGCAAGATGGGGTCGCGTTAGCATTCACCATCTCACCCCGACGGGTGGCCCGGAAACCAGCCGGGCCCCGGCCATGTGTGGGGCCGTGCAAGCCGGCGCAGTCCCCCGATCTCCGCCAGTGACCCCACAAACGCGCCCTGAAAAGGGCGCCCCCTCCAACTTACGCTGTCCCTCCCTCCAAGCCTGCCCGGTATGGGTAGCCCTGCCGGTATAGCCTTGAAGATCATTGGGACACGCAAGCCCTCATCCGCGCCCTGAAAAGGGCGCCCCCTCCAACTTACGCTGTCCCTCCCTCCAAGCCTGCCCGGTATGGGTAGCCCTGCCGGTATAGCCTTGAAGATCATTGGGACACGCAAGCCCTCATCCGCGCCCTGAAAAGGGCGCCCCCTCCACTTACGCTGATCCCTCCCTCCAAGCCTGCCCGGTATGGTTAGACCTGCCGGTATAGCCTTGAAGATCATTGGGAAACGCAAGCCGACCAGAGCAGCGAATGCCGCCCCAGCCCTCCCGCCACAGTGCGCCCTGAAAAGGGCACACTCCGTCCGCCAAACGGGCCCTAAAAAGGGCCTCGCCGGGCCCTCATCCGCGCCCTGAAAAGGGCGCCCCCTCCACTTACGCTGATCCCTCCCTCCAAGCCTGCCCGGTATGGGTAGACCTGCCGGTATAGCCTTGAAGATCATTGGGACACGCAAGCCCTCATCCGCGCCCTGAAAAGGGCGCCCCCTCCACTTACGCTGATCCCTCCCTCCAAGCCTGCCCGGTATGGGTAGCCCTGCCGGTATAGCCTTGAAGATCATTGGGACACGCAAGCCGACCAGAGCAGCAAATGCCGCCCCAGCCCTCCCTCCACAGTGCGCCCTGAAAAGGGCACACTCCCCGCTCGCCCGACGGGCCCATAAAGGGCCACGCCGAGCCCTCATCCGCGCCCTAAAAAGGGCGCCCCCTCCACTTGCGCTGATCCCTCCCTCCAAGCCTGTCCGGTATGGGTATACCTGCCGGCATAGCCTTGAAGATCATTGGGACGCGCAAGCCCACCGGAGCAGCATACACCGCCCCGGCCCTCCCATGGTGCTCCTCCACGAGCCCACCATGCTTGGCCCATCCACAGTGCCCCATAGGGACACGCGGAGGGCCCCCCCCCTGTCAGTCCATTAGTTGCTCGACAATAAGATCCCACGTATGAGAAGTTATTATCGGGCTTAAACGAGGCGCACCGTCCCGTAAGCTTCCGTTCACTTGGATCCGGCTGATCGACAAGCGACAAGAGCCTACAGGCACACGAGAAGGTTGACTGACATGGCACCCCAACCTAACCTAACCTAACCTAACCTTTTTTTTTTTTTTTTTTTTTGAGGGGGGGAAATGCCCACGCATTTCCCTTCCGCCATGGGGATGACGGAAGGGGGTATGTGGGACTCGAACCCACTAAAACCCCCCCGGTTAAGTCCCCCGCCATAGTGGGGCAAGATGGGGTCGCGTTAGCATTCACCATCTCACCCCGACGGGTGGCCCGGAAACCAGCCGGGCCCCGGCCATGTGTGGGGCCGTGCAAGCCGGCAGAGTCCCCCGATCTCCGCCAGTGACCCCACAAACGCGCCCTGAAAAGGGCGCCCCCTCCAACTTACGCTGTCCCTCCCTCCAAGCCTGCCCGGTATGGGTAGCCCTGCCGGTATAGCCTTGATGATCATTGGGACACGCAAGTCCTCATCCGCGCCCTGAAAAGGGCGCCCCCTCCAACTTACGCTGTCCCTCCCTCCAAGCCTGCCCGGTATGGGTAGCCCTGCCGGTATAGCCTTGAAGATCATTGGGACACGCAAGCCCTCATCCGCGCCCTGAAAAGGGCGCCCCCTCCACTTACGCTGATCCCTCCCTCCAAGCCTGCCCGGTATGGGTAGCCCTGCCGGTATAGCCTTGAAGATCATTGGGACACGCAAGCCCTCATCCGCGCCCTGAAAAGGGCGCCCCCTCCACTTACGCTGATCCCTCCCTCCAAGCCTGCCCGGTATGGGTAGACCTGCCGGTATAGCCTTGAAGATCATTGGGATACGCAAGCCGACCAGAGCAGCGAATGCTGCCCCAGCCCTCCCGCCACAGTGCGCCCTGAAAAGGGCACACTCCGTCCGCCCAACGGGCCCTGAAAAGGGCCTCGCCGGGCCCTCATCCGCGCCCTGAAAAGGGCGCCCCCTCCACTTACGTTGATCCCTCCCTCCAAGCCTGCCCGGTATGGGTAGCCCTGCCGGTATAGCCTTGAAGATCATTGGGACACGCAAGCCGACCAGAGCAGCAAATGCCGCCCCAGCCCTCCCTCCACAGTGCGCCCTGAAAAGGGCACACTCCCCGCTCGCCCGACGGGCCCATAAAGGGCCACGCCGAGCCCTCATCCGCGCCCTAAAAAGGGCGCCCCCTCCGCTTGCGCTGATCCCTCCCTCCAAGCCTGTCCGGTATGGGTATACCTGCCGGCATAGCCTTGAAGATCATTGGGACGCGCAAGCCCACCGGAGCAGCATACACCGCCCCGGCCCTCCCATGGTGCTCCTCCACGAGCCCACCATGCTTGGCCCATCCACAGTGCCCCATAGGGACACGCGGAGGGCCCCCCCCCTGTCAGTCCATTAGTTGCTCGACAATAAGATCCCACGTATGAGAAGTTATTATCGGGCTTAAACGAGGCGCACCGTCCCGTAAGCTTCCGTTCACTTGGATCCGGCTGATCGACAAGCGACAAGAGCCTACAGGCACACGAGAAGGTTGACTGACATGGCACCCCAACCTAACCTAACCTAACCTAACCTAACCTTTTTTTTTTTTTTTTGGTGACGAGGGGGAAATCTGCTAACAGATACCCTACCACATTGAGGGTGTGATAGGGTTATGTGAGGTTCACGGACTCGTGGACTCACTAAAACCCCCCCGGTGGCCGGCCTCGATGCATGTCAAGGGGCTCCGGGATCTCCAAAAGGAACGCACCGGTGCCCCTCTCGCATAACGCCCTTCGCACGTCCCGGGGGCAGTTGGGAACCCCAAACCACCCCCAGCACCCTCGCGGTGCTAAACGGCGGCACATGCCACGATGTACCGCCGCCCTCCCGAGGCCCGCTTGAGGAGGATAGCCAGAGCCCTCACTCCGACCACCCGCGGGCCCGAAAGGTCCCCTGTTTCCTGGTCCAGGGGATTCCGCTACGCCCCTTGCGGGGCAGGCGCTGTAACACAACGCCTTTCGCACGTCCCGGGGGCAGTTGGGAACCCCAAACCACCCCCAGCTCTCTCCCGGTGCAAAACGGCGGCACATGACACGATGTACCGTCGCCCTTCCGAGGCCCGCTTGAGGATAGCCAGAGCCTTCACTCCGACCACCCGCGGGCCTGAAAGGTCCCCTGTTTCCTGGTCCAAGGGATTCGCACATCCCGGGGGCAGTTGGGAACCCCAAACCACTCCCAGCATCCTAGCGGTGGTTAACGGCGGCACATACCACGATGTACCGCCGCCCCTTCGAGGCCCGCTTGAGGATGAGGATAGCCAGAGCCCTCGCTCCGACCATCCGCGGGCCTGAAAGGTCCCCTGTTTCCTGGTCCAGGGGATACCGCTAAGCCCCTTGCGGGGCAGGCGCTGCGGGGCGGCCGTTGCCTGCGCCCCGCCGCCGCCTCCTCCGAGCGGGATCGGCCCTCTCCCGATCTCGCTCAGCGGCCTCTTTCCGAACCATTACGGTCTCACAGAAAGAGGTCACCGCCCTCCACGCCGTCTCCTCTGCCAGCATAGCCGCCACTACGCTTGGCAGAGAGAGGTCCTGCCCGATCCTGGAGACCAGGATCCGCCGCTCCACGCACCACGCCGAACACTCCTCCAGCGTGTGCTGTGCGGAATCCCGGTCCCACCCACAATGGTGGCATTGCGGTGTCAATTCGCGCCCTATCCTAGTCAGGAACTCACCAAAGCAGCCGTGCCCGGTGAGAACCTGAGTAAGGCGATAGGTGACGTTACCCGCCTCCCTCCCTAACCAGCCTTCGAAGTTTGGCAGAATAGCGCCAACGATGCGCTGACGCGAACACCGCGGCTCGTAGAGCCGCTCGCGCCACTTCCGGAGCGCACGTCGGCGCTCCTCCGTCCGCACTTCAGCAGGCGCAGCTCCGCTCCCGTCATCATTGCGAAGACGAACATACACCCGTGCGTCCATCTCCGCTAAGATGTCGAGTGGCGGGAACCGCGCCAACAGAGTTGCCGCCTCTAGGGATATCGTTCGATATCCCCGTACGATACGAATGGCAATGGTACGCTGCAGGCTATTAAACAAAGCCCTACAGCGACCAACACCCGTCAGTCTCCCTGACCAAACGGGTGCTCCGTAGAGTGCCATCGAACGCACCACCCCCGCGTAGAGGCGGCGAACTCCCTCTCTGGGACCCCCGAGATTAGGCAGCAGCCGATGCAAAGCACCAACCACCTTCCGAATCCGGGGAACAGAGCGGCTGAAATGCTCCTCGAAGTGCCAGCGACTGTCCAAGGTAAGGCCCAAGTACTTGAGGTACTGGCCCACCTGGACGTCAACGTCACCCACGCGAACCGACATGCTGGGTGGTTCCCGTCCCCTCGGGAACTTGTGGAACCATAGCGCCTCGGTCTTCTGTGGCGCTATCCTCAGACCCAGCTCGTGGATCTTGTCCACCACGCATGCCACCCCAAGCTCGGCGAGCCCTTTGGCCACCTCGAAAGTGTCCCCGCCAGCCAACACGAGAGTGTCGTCCGCATAGCAGACCACGTGCAGGCCGACAGGGAGACTGACGCGCAGGACCGCGTCGTATGCGAGGTTCCACAGAAGCGGGCCCAAAACGGACCCCTGTGGAACCCCGCAACAAACCTCCCTCTGGTGCAATGCACCGTCCCTGCCCACATACTGCACACACCGGTCACGCAGGTAGGCGCCAACGATGCGCTGCAGGTAAGGAGGCACTCCGTGATGCACAAGCGCCTCCCGGATCGCCCTCCAGGGCAAGGAATTAAAGGCGTTGACGATATCTAAAGATACCGCCAGTACCTTCCCGCCCCGGGACACTACCTGGTCCGACAGCGTACGGACACGAAGAATCGCGTCCACTGTCGAACGCGCTTGTCGGAAACCGTATTGGTCATCCGACAGGTTGGGGCCTACCTGCCATAGGTGCATGCATAGACGGGCGGCAATTATTCTCTCGAATAACTTGCCAGCCTCGTCCAGCAGGCAAATGGGACGATACGCAGAAGGGGAATCCGCAGTCCTGCCGTCCTTCTTCAAGAGGACCAACCTTGCCTCCTTCCAGCCTTTAGGGAAAACACCGCAGCGAAGGCAGCTGTCAAAAAGCCGCCTCAGCTTGTCCCCAAGGCCGGCAGAGAGAGCCAGCACCCATGCCCGACCTGGAATCCCGTCAGGGCCGGGTGCGGTGTTACGAGCCCTGAGGCGCTTCACGGCTCGGTCCAACTCCTGTTCGGTCACCCCCAACTCATCAGACCAGATGTTAGGGTCCGATGGTATGTCGGGTGATGACGAGGGACTATCCTGGACCCTGGGAAACAGTGTATCCACCACGTTCCCTACCAACACAGGGTCCAGGGTTTCCGTCAATGGAGGGACCCACGGCCGGAGCTTGCCCAGTACCATCTTGTACGGGCGCCCCCATGGATCCCTATCCAGTCCCTCCAGGAGTTCGCTCCAGGACCGAGACCTGGCGTCAGCAATGGCGACTTGGAGCGCCTTGGTAGCGCCTCGGTATGCCCCGTAGGCTCTCTCTATCTCCTCGGCAGTGGCTCGCCTTCTCCTCCGCGTCCTGGTGTACTGGCGTCGGGAGCGCAGGCACGTCTCGCGTAACCTCGCTATCCCCTCCGACCACCAATACACCGCCCTGCGCTTGGTTGGTCTGGCTCGGGGCATCGAGACGTCACAAATGGATGTCATCGATTCCCTGAGCCAGTCCGCCTCCCTCTCCGGATCGAGCCGATCCTCTACGGCGTGGCCTTCCGGCCAGGCCGCGACGATGGCTGCGGCTTCCAGGAGATCCCTGTCAAGCCGTTTGAGGGCCCATCGTCGCGGCGGGCTGCTACTGCGGCGGGACACGTGGCCGGGAGGGCGAAGGGCCACATCAAAAATGATGTGGCGATGGTCGGATAGTGTGACCATCTCCTCCGCTACTCTCCATCCCGACACCATGTGTATGACAGAGGGAGTCGCCCATGATAAATCCACGATCGATTCCCCCTGCCATCGCACACACGTGTTGACGGACCCCCGATTTAATAACCGAAGGTCAAGTCCCGCCGCCCATTCCACAACGGAAACTCCCCTAGGGTTGTCTCGGGGACTTCCCCACACTCGCGAGTGCGCGTTGAAGTCGCCCAAGACAAGCACGGGACGGGGCAGGCACCTGCGTATGCAGTTTCCCACCTCGTCCAGGTACGCCTCGTAAGCGGCAAGGGTACCTATGTTCGGGGAGACGTAACAGCCCACAACGGCTATGTGACCCCACTCCGTGGCCACGAAGCCCTGTCCCTTCTCTAGAAGAGCACAGTGGGGGTCACCTTCGCCACCAGCCCAGTAAATAGCGACGGAGCCCGTATCGTCCCCGAACCAGCGAGGATGGCTGGGGGTACAATAGGGCTCCGCCACTACGGCAAGTGCAACCGACCTCTGCGCGAGGGTTTGCAGGAGAAGGTCCTGTGCCCCTCGGCAGTGGTTAAGGTTACACTGGAGGACCTTAATGGTGTGATCCATTAAGAGGCCTCCATGGCCTCCTGGGGTGGCGGGCCTTGGCCCAACTGAACGGCCGCCCCTGTTGGGGCCGTTCCGCTTCCGGTGGCTGAGGCTGGAGGAGCTGGCTTCCTCTTACCTTTAGCTTTAGGAGGAGAGCACTTTTTGCTCCCCATCCTGTGGTCAGCTTTGCAGCCCAAGTCGGAGCACAGCGGACACTTGCGCGGACGCGTGCACTGGCTTGCCCGATGGTCGGGTTCGCCGCACGCGTAGCACAAGTTTGTGCGGTCCACTGTGCTCTGACACATGCTGCGTACGTGTCCGTACTCCAAGCACCGGAAGCACTGTAGCGGCCGCGAGGTCAGATAATCGACCCGCGCCGAGACCCATCCAACTATGACGTGCCCTGCCGCAGCTAGCTTGCGGACCGCAGCTAGTGGACAACGGACCCATACCGTGCCCAGGGCAGTAGGCGAGCGACGAATGTCGCCCACCCGCACGTCGTCAGCCGAGCAGCCGCCAGCATTGGCGACCGCGGCCGCTACCTCCTCGGACGAGACGCTATCGTCGAGGTCCTTAAGCCGCAACTCCCCCATCTTCATGGGGCGAGTGATGCGGACCTTAAGGTCCTCGAGGGCCACGCGCATGCGCTCAGCCAACTTGTCGGCCTTGGAGGCGCAGTCGGGCCCGGACACCTCCATAATGAGCCCCCCCGTGATGGCTCGCTTGGAGCGGACATTGTCCACTCCAACATCGGCCAGCTTTATGCGGGACTTTGCCGCTGCCATCACCGCGGCCAGGGTGACTTCCGAGCCCTCCGGAATCGTCACCGTGATCGCCGCAGAAGTTGGCGGACGCGCCGGCTTTGGCACGGCGCCCACCTTGGGAGTGGCCTTCGGGCCAGACTTAGGGCCAACTTTGGGGACCGGCTTGGCTGGCGGTGTCGCCTTCTTCTTGGCCTTCTTGGCCTTGACTACCGTCGCCCATGTCGACGGAGCCTGCGCCACAGGACGCTCCAACCGCAGTGACAGCGGGGGTGCCACTGATGCGAGCGGTTGCTGGCGACTTGCCGTCACTTTGCCCTTCCCCGACGGTGTTTTCGGAGAAGGGCCTGGCACTGCGGGAGCCACGCCAGTCCGGGGCGAAATTGGCTGGGCTTTAATAGCCGCAGCCAACTTCCGGTCCATGAGCGCAGCGATACGCTCCATGAACCGACCCTCCCAGTCAGCCCCTCCAGCAGCAGGTGTTGATGCCGCCGGTTTGGCCGCACTCTCAGCGCTGGCCTTGGGACATGCCTGCTGACGGACTGCCTCCGTCAGACTCTCCACCTTCTTCGAGAGGTCAGCCATCTGAGCGCGCAGATCGGCGTTCTCCCGCTCCAGACGCACCACGTTGGCATCCGCAGAGCCCCGCCCTGCAAGAACCTCAGCGGCTGCGTGTGCCTTCCTCGCTGCGATACGAAGACCGTGTATATAGTCCCCCCGCATGTTCCGGGACTTATCCGCGATCTTCTCTACCGTCTCCAGATGCGTCCTTATGCAGGCGACCAACTCCTCCGTTGGCTGCGCCTGCATCTGCGATCCCAGGTCTTCAACATTCGGCAGTTTTGCCTTCGACCTGATGTTCGTGGGCGGCACGGATGGGTCGAAGACATCGTCCTCCTGCCCACCAACTTTTTCCGGCTCCTTAAGGAACGCGGCGCGCTTGGCCCCCTTAGGGATCAAGGCGACGTCGTCCGCTTTCCTTCCTCGCTTACGACTTGAAGTCGAAGCCCTTGAGGAGACGGACATGACAGAACAGTCCGACTCCTCCCCACCATCTCCTGACGCCTCCACCGGCGTTGGTTTCGTGAAGAAACCACTCCCCCTCTCCGTCTCCACGTCGTTGCTCTCCACAACAAGGCGATTGTTGCCCCCCCCAGAATACGAGGGGCAGGATGCCGAAGCACCGAGGGATTCTCCAACCTCTGAGAGGCTGGTACCCTCCTGGGGTCGTGTTTTTCTACAATGCGCCATATCATAAAGAATCCTTTTTTAAGGGGTGTGGTCCCCTGTGTGTTGGTGCCTTAGCGGCCGGGTTCCCCCCGACCATACTGTGTGTGCGAACCCGGACACGGACCGCATTATCCCGCCCGCAACTTGTGTTGCGAATGGGATGCAGCGGCACGAGTCCGAATTCGCGCAAACAATACTCCCCTCGGCAGGCACCAGAACCATATATTGGGATTTGGCCCTCCACCGATCCTAACGGATCTACCAGGCGGCTCGACCGAGCCCGCCTCACCTCCACGACGGAGTTGGAAGCTCCTTGCCTCCGTCCGTCCCATCTACTGTGCCTTATGCTTATCATAAGGACACGCAGAGGGACCCACTCTCCCCATTTCCCCCCCGTATGGTGTTTGGTCCGCGCCGGTAAACCGGTAACTCCCAAATGAGAGCCATGCCCCTATCCGCCACCCGGGGACGCGCCACGTCGGAGTACACCTCTCCGCCCACTGGGACAACCCAGCAGGTCCGTGGAACCTAACCTAACCTTTTTTTTTTTTTTTTTTTTTTTGAGGGGGGGAAATGCCCACGCATTTCCCTTCCGCCATGGGGATGACGGAAGGGGGTATGTGGGACTCGAACCCACTAAAACCCCCCCGGTTAAGTCCCCCGCCATAGTGGGGCAAGATGGGGTCGCGTTAGCATTCACCATCTCACCCCGACGGGTGGCCCGGAAACCAGCCGGGCCCCGGCCATGTGTGGGGCCGTGCAAGCCGGCGGAGTCCCCCGATCTCCGCCAGTGACCCCACAAACGCGCCCTGAAAAGGGCGCCCCCTCCAACTTACGCTGTCCCTCCCTCCAAGCCTGCCCGGTATGGGTAGCCCTGCCGGTATAGCCTTGAAGATCATTGGGACACGCAAGCCCTCATCCGCGCCCTGAAAAGGGCGCCCCCTCCAACTTACGCTGTCCCTCCCTCCAAGCCTGCCCGGTATGGGTAGCCCTGCCGGTATAGCCTTGAAGATCATTGGGACACGCAAGCCCTCATCCGCGCCCTGAAAAGGGCGCCCCCTCCACTTACGCTGATCCCTCCCTCCAAGCCTGCCCGGTATGGGTAGCCCTGCCGGTATAGCCTTGAAGATCATTGGGACACGCAAGCCGACCAGAGCAGCGAATGCCGCCCCGGCCCTCCCTCCACAGTGCGCCCTGAAAAGGGCACACACCGTCCGCCCGACGGGCCCTGAAAAGGGCCTCGCCGGGCCCTCAAACGCGCCCTGAAAAGGGCGCCCCCTCCAACTTACGCTATCCCTCCCTCCAAGCCTGCCCGGTATGGGTAGCCCTGCCGGTATAGCCTTGAAGATCATTGGGACACGCAAGCCGACCAGAGCAGCAAATGCCGCCCCAGCCCTCCCTCCACAGTGCGCCCTGAAAAGGGCACACTCCCCGCGCGCCCGACGGGCCCATAAAGGGCCACGCCGAGCCCTCATCCGCGCCCTAAAAAGGGCGCCCCCTCCACTTGCGCTGATCCCTCCCTCCAAGCCTGTCCGGTATGGGTATACCTGCCGGCATAGCCTTGAAGATCATTGGGACGCGCAAGCCCACCGGAGCAGCATACACCGCCCCGGCCCTCCCATGGTGCTCCTCCACGAGCCCACCATGCTTGGCCCATCCACAGTGCCCCATAGGGACACGCGGAGGGCCCCCCCCCCTGTCAGTCCATTAGTTGCTCGACAATAAGATCCCACGTATGAGAAGTTATTATCGGGCTTAAACGAGGCGCACCGTCCCGTAAGCTTCCGTTCACTTGGATCCGGCTGATCGACAAGCGAAAAGAGCCTACAGGCACACGAGAAGGTTGACTGACATGGCACCCCAACCTAACCTAACCTAACCTAACCTAACCTAACCTAACCTTTTTTTTTTTTTTTTTTTTTTTTGAGGGGGGGAAATGCCCACGCATTTCCCTTCCGCCATGGGGATGACGGAAGGGGGTATGTGGGACTCGAACCCACTAAAACCCCCCCGGTTAAGTCCCCCGCCATAGTGGGGCAAGATGGGGTCGCGTTAGCATTCACCATCTCACCCCGACGGGTGGCCCGGAAACCAGCCGGGCCCCGGCCATGTGTGGGGCCGTGCAAGCCGGCGGAGTCCCCCGATCTCCGCCAGTGACCCCACAAACGCGCCCTGAAAAGGGCGCCCCCTCCAACTTACGCTGTCCCTCCCTCCAAGCCTGCCCGGTATGGGTAGCCCTGCCGGTATAGCCTTGAAGATCATTGGGACACGCAAGCCCTCATCCGCGCCCTGAAAAGGGCGCCCCCTCCAACTTACGCTGTCCCTCCCTCCAAGCCTGCCCGGTATGGGTAGCCCTGCCGGTATAGCCTTGAAGATCATTGGGACACGCAAGCCCTCATCCGCGCCCTGAAAAGGGCGCCCCCTCCACTTACGCTGATCCCTCTCTCCAAGCCTGCCCGGTATGGGTATACCTGCCGGTATAGCCTTGAAGATCATTGGGACACGCAAGCCGACCAGAGCAGCGAATGCCGCCCCGGCCCTCCCACCACAGTGCGCCCTGAAAAGGGCACACTACCGGCTCGCCCGACGGGCCCATAAAGGGCCACGCCGAGCCCTCATCCGCGCCCTGAAAAGGGCGCCCCCTCCACTTACGCTGATCCCTCCCTCCAAGCCTGCCCGGTATGGGTAGCCCTGCCGGTATAGCCTTGAAGATCATTGAGACACGCAAGCCGACCAGAGCAGCGAATGCCGCCCCAGCCCTCCCGCCACAGTGCGCCCTGAAAAGGGCACACTCCCCGCTCGCCCGACGGGCCCATAAAGGGCCACGCCGAGCCCTCATCCGCGCCCTTAAAAGGGCGCCCCCTCCACTTGCGCTGATCCCTCCCTCCAAGCCTGTCCGGTATGGGTATACCTGCCGGCATAGCCTTGGAGATCATTGGGACGCGCAAGCCCACCGGAGCAGCATACACCGCCCCGGCCCTCCCATGGTGCTCCTCCACGAGCCCACCATGCTTGGCCCATCCACAGTGCCCCATAGGGACACGCGGAGGGCCCCCCCCCTGTCAGTCCATTAGTTGCTCGACAATAAGATCCCACGTATGAGAAGTTATTATCGGGCTTTAACGAGGCGCACCGTCCCGTAAGCTTCCGTTCACTTGGATCCGGCTGATCGACAAGCGACAAGAGCCTACAGGCACACGAGAAGGTTGACTGACATGGCACCTCAACCTAACCTAACCTTTTTTTTTTTTTTTTTTTTTTTTTTTTTTTTTGAGGGGGGGAAATGCCCACGCATTTCCCTTCCGCCATGGGGATGACGGAAGGGGGTATGTGGGACTCGAACCCACTAAAACCCCCCCGGTTAAGTCCCCCGCCGTAGTGGGGCAAGATGGGGTCGCGTTAGCATTCACCATATCACCCCGACGGGTGGCCCGGAAACCAGCCGGGCCCCGGCCATGTGTGGGGCCGTGCAAGCCGGCGGAGTCCCCCGATCTCCGCCAGTGACCCCACAAACGCGCCCTGAAAAGGGCGCCCCCTCCAACTTACGCTGTCCCTCCCTCCAAGCCTGCCCGGTATGGGTAGCCCTGCCGGTATAGCCTTGAAGATCATTGGGACACGCAAGCCCACATCCGCGCCCTGAAAAGGGCGCCCCCTCCAACTTACGCTGTCCCTTCCTCCAAGCCTGCCCGGTATGGGTAGCCCTGCCGGTATAGCCTTGAAGATCATTGAGACACGCAAGCCCTCATCCGCGCCCTGAAAAGGGCGCCCCCTCCACTTACGCTGATCCCTCCCTCCAAGCCTGCCCGGTATGGGTAGACCTGCCGGTATAGCCTTGAAGATCATTGGGACACGCAAGCCGACCAGAGCAGCGAATGCCGCCCCAGCCCTCCCGCCACAGTGCGCCCTGAAAAGGGCACACTCCGTCCGCCCAACGGGCCCTGAAAAGGGCCTCGCCGGGCCCTCATCCGCGCCCTGAAAAGGGCGCCCCCTCCACTTACGCTGATCCCTCCCTCCAAGCCTGCCCGGTATGGGTAGCCCTGCCGGTATAGCCTTGAAGATCATTGAGACACGCAAGCCCTCATCCGCGCCCTGAAAAGGGCGCCCCCTCCACTTACGCTGATCCCTCCCTCCAAGCCTGCCCGGTATGGGTAGACCTGCCGGTATAGCCTTGAAGATCATTGGGACACGCAAGCCGACCAGAGCAGCGAATGCCGCCCCAGCCCTCCCGCCACAGTGCGCCCTGAAAAGGGCACACTCCGTCCGCCCAACGGGCCCTGAAAAGGGCCTCGCCGGGCCCTCATCCGCGCCCTGAAAAGGGCGCCCCCTCCACTTACGCTGATCCCTCCCTCCAAGCCTGCCCGGTATGGGTAGCCCTGCCGGTATAGCCTTGAAGATCATTGGGACACGCAAGCCGACCAGAGCAGCAAATGCCGCCCCAGCCCTCCCTCCACAGTGCGCCCTGAAAAGGGCACACTCCCCGCTCGCCCGACGGGCCCATAAAGGGCCACGCCGAGCCCTCATCCGCGCCCTAAAAAGGGCGCCCCCTCCGCTTGCGCTGATCCCTCCCTCCAAGCCTGTCCGGTATGGGTATACCTGCCGGCATAGCCTTGAAGATCATTGGGACGCGCAAGCCCACCGGAGCAGCATACACCGCCCCGGCCCTCCCATGGTGCTCCTCCACGAGCCCACCATGCTTGGCCCATCCACAGTGCCCCATAGGGACACGCGGAGGGCCCCCCCCCTGTCAGTCCATTAGTTGCTCGACAATAAGATCCCACGTATGAGAAGTTATTATCGGGCTTTAACGAGGCGCACCGTCCCGTAAGCTTCCGTTCACTTGGATCCGGCTGATCGACAAGCGACAAGAGCCTACAGGCACACGAGAAGGTTGACTGACATGGCACCCCGTCCAACCTTTTTTTTTTTTTTTTTTTTTTTTTGAGGGGGGGAAAATGCCCACGCATTTCCCTTCCGCCATGGGGGTGACGGAAGGGGGTATGTGGGACTCGAACCCACTAAAAACCCCCCCGGTGAGCAGTCCACCGCCGTAGTGGGACGAGATGGGGTCGCGTTAGCATTCACCATCTCGTCCCGGCGGGCGGCCCGGGAACCGGTCCGGGCCTCGGCCGCAAGGAGGGGTAACCTACTCACCATAGGTTACCCCTCAGACGTGTGGGGCCGTGCAAGCCGGCAGAGAGTCCCCCGACTCTCCGCCAGTGACCCCACTACGGAGGAAGAAGAAGGCGGGCGAACCGCCCCCTTCGTCCCCCTGTACGTCTGCGCCGGAGCGGATCAGAGCGGGCGTCATCCTCTCTGATCCGCTCAGCGGCCTCCTTCTGCGACATGACCTCTTCGCAGAAGGAGACCATCGCCTGCCACTCCCTCTCTCCGCCGAGCATGGCGCTTACCACGCTCGGCAGAGAGAGGTCCCGGCCCAGGATCGCTGAAAGCGTGTGCCGCATGGGACCCCACGCAGCACACACCTCCAGCGTGTGGAGCGCCGTGTCCTCCGGCGCCCCACATTCGTGGCAGGCCGGGGTCGCCTCCCGTCTCGCGATTTGGTGCAGATACTTTCCGAAGCATCCATGCCCGGAAAGCACCTGCACCAATCGGAAGGTCAGCGACCCGAACCGCCGCCGCACCCAACCCCGGAGGACCGGTCTAATGGCCTCCACCGTCCACTGACCAGGGACCGGTGGAGCCAGGTCCTCCGCCCACCGCCGCAACAAGGCAGCCCGCGCCTGCCGCCGCATGCGTGCGACCTCCTCCCACACCGGGAACTCCCCTTCGGATCTCCTCGCCGCCACGAAGTGGTAGACTTCGGCGAGGATCTCCGCTTGGAGAGCCCAGGGGGGATCACCGGCCAGCACGCACGCTGCCGTCCAGGACACCGTCCGGTATCCGCGGATCGCCCTCGTCGCTATGACCCGCTGCGGACGTCGCAGCAGGGTCATATTCCCGCGACTGAGGGCGTCCACCCAGACAGGTGCCCCGTACAGGGCCATACTCCGGATTACTCCGGAGTACAGCCGGCGACATGTGGCGCTCGGGCCGCCCACGTTGGGCAGCAGCCTCCCTAAAGCGGCCGCGGCTCCCAGGACTCTTGGGGCCAGCTGGGTGAAATGGGCCCCAAAAGTCCACCTCCCGTCCAGGATGAGACCCAGATATTTCATCTGGGTCCCAACCCGGACCAGGACCCCGTCCAGGAATATCCTCGTTCCTGGAGGGGGTCCCCCCCGAGGCCCATGGAACAACAGGGCCTCAGTCTTGGAGAGGGCTACCTCCAGTCCCAGGGAGCGTATGCGATCGACTACTAGGGTGGTGCCCACCGTAGCCAACCGCACCGCTTCCCTGAGGTCCCTCCCCCTGACTACGACCAGGGTGTCGTCCGCGTAACACGCCACCCGCATATTTGCGGGAAGCGTGCCACGGAGCACCCAGTCGTAGCCAATGTTCCACAGGAGCGGTCCCAGCACCGACCCCTGCGGAACACCGCGGACGACGCGACGGTGTCTCAAGCCGTCGCGTCCTTCCACCAGGACTTCACGGTCCTGGAGGTAGTCCGCCAACAGCCGCCGCAGATACAGGGGCACTCCGTGATAGAGGAGCGCCTCCCGTATCGTTCCGTGCGGCAGGCTGTTGAAGGCGTTGGCTATGTCGAGCGAGACTGCCAACGCCTTGTCCCCCCCGTGGACCGCCTCCTGCGTCCACCCCTTGAGCCAGAGCAGGGCGTCTATTGTTGACCGCCCCGCTCTGAACCCATACTGGGCCTGTGACAGCCCAGGCCCAGTCCCCTCTAGGTGCTGGATGACACGGGAAGAAACTACTCTCTCCAGTAGCTTCCCCGTGTCATCCAGCAGCACTATTGGCCTGTATGCGGAAGGCGAGTCAACGGCACGACCCTCCTTCCGCAACAGGCACAACTTGCCGTCCTTCCACAGCTTCGGAAACCGCCCCGACGTGAGACAGGCGTCGAACAGTTCCCGAAGCTGTACACCCATCTCCCCCAAGGCGAGCCGCAGGACCCGCTTCGGGATCCCGTCTGGACCCGGTGCCGTCCTCTTGCCGCGTAAGCGGCCGACGGCAACCTCCATCTCCACCTCTGAGACGAGGGGGACGGAGGCCGGGTCCAACTCCTCGGGGGGGAAGGACGGCGCTGTCATTGTGGGCGGGGTGTGGTGGGGGTCGATGTCGGGAAAGAGCCCCTCCAACACCCTGCCCAGAAGCTCCGGCTCCAGGGACCCCGCAATCGGGGGCGTCAGGCCCCGGAACTTTGTCCGGGCTGCCCTATAAGGACGCCCCCATGGGTCCCTGTCGAGGCCCTCCAGAGCCTCGTCCCAGGCCCGCGTCTTGGCCCGACCGATTGCCAGCTGCAGCTCCCGCTTTGCGTCGCGGTATGAGCTGTACAGCTGGCACTCAGCTGCCAGCTCCTCAGCTGACAGCTCCGCATCGGTCCGGCCATGACGCCGCCTCCTGCAGCGGGCGTAGGGCCGCCGCGCCGTCGAGCAGGCGGCTCGGAGATCTGCTATCTCCGAGCTCCACCAGTACACCTCGCGGCGGCCCGGGAGGCGCCGGGACCTGGGCATGGCGGCGTCGCAGACCGCCGTCACCGCCTCCCGGAAGTGGCCCGCTGCGACGTCCACCTCCGGGTGCGTGGGCGCAGCAGACCACGACTGGACGATCGCCGCCTCAACAGCCAGTTCGGCGTCGAGGCGACTGATCGACCAGCGCGGGAAGTCCGCACGCACCACGCGCCTCCCTTGTATGTCGGAGGTGGAGATCTCGAACCTTATATATTTATGGTCCGAGAGAGTCTCCACCTCCGACATCACCCTCCACGCCCGGGCACGTGCCGCGACAGCGGGGGTGGCGAACGTAACGTCCACCACGGACCCCCCTCGCTGTCGCACGCACGTGTGGGCCGACCCTCTATTTAGAAGGGTCAGCCCTGTGGCAACCGCCCACTCCCTGACTATCTCCCCTCTTGAGTCAGTGGTGGGGTTGCCCCAGTCCCGGGCCTTGGCGTTCAGGTCCCCCATAAGGAGGACCTGACGTGGCACCTGCCTTCGCACCGCCGCGGCCAGGAGGTCCATAAAGGCCTCCAGCTCCGCAGCGGTTCTATTGGGGGAGAAGTATGCGCCGACTACCGCATACTCCTCCCACTTGGCAACCACGTACCCCGAACCCCTCTCTACGACTGAGAGGGGTGGGCCGCCACTCCTTCCCACAATGGCCACGGAGTCGTCCAGGTCCCCAGCCCAACATGTATGTTGAGGGGGAACATGGTACGGCTCCGCGGCGACCGCCACATCAATTTCCCACTGCGCCAGGGACTGCATAAGCAGATCCTGGGCCCTGGCGCAGTGGTTGAGGTTCGTCTGGAGGAGGTTGAGATGTCCGAACTGATCCATCAGTCTGACATCTCAACCACCTCGCTCGCCGCTGGGCGAGCTACCTCAGGGGCGGCAGGGGCGGTCCGGGCCCCGGCAACTTTGCCCTTCGTCTTTGGGGGAACGCAGCTGCGTCCCCCCATTACGTGCCCGGAGGGCCTGCCCGACTCGGCGCATATAGCGCATCGCGGCTCGGCCCTCCCGCAGGTGGCCGCCTTGTGACCTGCGCCTCCACACCGGAAGCACAGGTCCCCTCTGTCGGCCGCCGCGGGGCACTGAGGGCGGGTGTGCCCTAGCCCCATGCACCTGTAGCAGCGCATGGGACGCACCCCCAGTGACACCACACGTGCCGAGCTCCACCCTACCAGCAGCCTGCCCTTTTCCAGCAGCACTTTGGCTGCCGAAATCGGGCAGGACACCAGGGTGGAGCCGGTGCCGCCGAGGCCGGAGCGGATCTCTCCGGCCTTGACGAGCTGCACGTCGCAGCAGCCCGCCTTGGCAACCGCCGCAGCCACCTTCTCCTTGGTGGCCGCGTCGTCCAGACCCGTGATGCGGAGGTCCGTCGCCTTCACGGGCCTGGTGACGCTAGCCACCTCCGACAGGACATCGCGGAGTTTCTCCGCGAGCCTGTCGGCCTTCTCTGAGTTTTGGGAGCCAGGAATTTCCAGCATCCTGGCTCCCGTAGCCGTCTGCCGAAATTGGACTCGGTCAATCCCCAGCTCCTGGAGACTGACCTTGTCCTGAGCCATCTGTAGAACAGCGCTATATGTAACCCCCTTATCCGCGGCCTCGGGTTGTAGCGACAACACGATGGCCGCGGACTTTGGGGGCTTCAGCGCCGCCATCGGCTTCGAGGCAGCAGCGGCGGGACGTGCCACTGGAGCAACCACAGGTGCAGAGGGAGGGGAAGTTTTCTTCCCCTTCCCCTTACCCTTCTTCGTCACCGTCGCCCAGGTTTCCTGGGGAACGGCGACAGGGGCAGCCTCCCTCGAGGGACCCGCCACTGGTGCCACCGAGGGGGCAGCGCGCTTGCCCGCTTTGGGGGCAGGGGCAGGGGCCCTCTGTGGAGTCGGCTTCGGTGGCACGGCAGCCACCACAGCCCTCCTAGCGTCTGCCTTAAGTGGCGGGCGAACCACCGGGGCCGGCAGAAGGCGCTCCTCGATCCCCGCAAGGCGAGCGTTGAGCATTTGCCCAAACGTGGAGGTCAAGGAGCGCTTCAGCTCCTCGACCAGGTCCGCCCCCACAATGACGGGCGCTGCCTGCGTCCCCGTCGCGGCCGCAGCAGACGCAGCGGCAGAGGTGGCGGCGGCCGCCTCCGACTTCGCTTCGGTGAAGCCACGACGAAGCGACTTCACCTCAGCCCTCAATGCCTCCGTCTGAAGGCGCAGGCGGCCGTTATCCGCCGTCAGCCGTCGCGTCTCCTCCGCCTCGCTCCGGTCCGCAAGAGCGTCCACCACCTCTCTCAGGCCGGACGCAGACCCCTTCAAGCGTGCGACAAATTCGCCCTTGAGGTTGCCGGATTTCCGAGCAACCTCCAAAATACAGGCGAGCTTCTCGCCCGCATGCGCCCTCAACTCTTGCGCGTTGAGCGCGCTTACATCCCCGACCATCGCGGCGACATCGGTATCGCTACCGGTCGTCGTGAGGTCAGGGACAGCAGCGGCACGCTCCTTCCTGTACTGCCTGCTCTGCAGGACCTCCGCCAGTGCAGGTCGGAGAAACTCCTCCCTGGACAATGAGGGGGCCACTTTGGTGGACCTCCTCCCTCCCCTCTTCGCCGAGTTGACCTTGGCGGCTGATGTCCCCTCGGTCTCCGTGTCCGAGTCCAAATACCCGGGCACAAAGAACGAGGAAGACGGCCGCTTCCGAGCCAACTCACCCTCACCGATCCCCGACACGTCGGAGTCCACCCTTTCCTCCGAAGAGGGGCCCTGAGAAGGGCCTTTCTTGGGTGGACAACTCCGCGTCCCTACTTCCGAGTCGACCTCCACGTCCGACGACTCCACACTCACCTGCGAGGAGGGGCCCTGAGAAGGGCCTTTTAAAAACCTCCCCGCCACGTCGCGCAAAGGCTTCGGCATGCCTCAGCCTTCCGCGACCCAAGACACACAACAAAACCCCCAGACAACAAACACAAAACCCTCCAAACTCCCCTACAACAAAAACCCTCCAAACAAAAACAAGCGCAAAAACTCCGTCACATCTAACCCTAACCCCCGTCCAACCTAACCTAACCTAACCTAACCTAACCTAACCTAACCTAACCTAACCTAACCTAACCCATAAAATTCAGTGAAAAATATTTTTCCAAATATTCGTTTTTGGGACACCATTCGCAGTGCAATTACATCTCCTGCCTAAATAATTAATTAAATAGCCTGCGTTTCTCAAAATTTATTGAGTTTTATTAATTTTATCTTGAAATTTTTTCAAAATTAAAAACATTTTAACCAAGTTTTTATTAATAAATTGAGCTAATCTCGTCTCAACTTCGGTAGTTCTGCGTGCGCGCGTGTGGTTGCGGTGTGTATCCGTGGTCCCAGTGTCCATTTCGCAGGAAAAACACCATTTTTCGGGGAAAAAGCGTGATTTTTGACAATTTTCGTAAGAAAATAACGCATTTTACAACTTTTCCCTGAAAATTGGTCGTTCCCAGCACCTCCAGCAGCTGGAACAGCATCGCCCGTCGTCCCCGCGTGTACCTGCAACAGAAAAACTCGAATTAGAGACGAGAAAACGCAAAAAAAAATCGCCCCCCCACCCACCCTTTGTTCATCTTGGTATATAGATTTTGGCCACTTTTGTGGTGGGGATAAATTTTGAAAAGTGACAAATTCACATTTTTATTGTGAAATAAGTTGACGAGGGTCTTGTAGGCCCCTAGGCTTACCTTTTGTAAGTGATAAACTCTACTATTCAGGGAAAAATTACCTATTTCAGGTAAAAATTGACATTCGATCGATCGATCTCTTCAGGACCTTGGCTAGATTTAGAAGGAAACTCAAACTTAAATTAACATCTTAAGTTAACACTCACTTGTATACTTACCTGTATATTACAGTATACTTACCAGTTATACAAACCTGTACATACTCCATTCTACTGGACACGGTTGCAGACATCAATCAGTACCTGAAAATAATAAAAATCTTAATTAATTTAAATTGACATAGGTAATAAAGAATTATAATTAATTAATTTAATTTTAATTTATACAATCTTAATCAACATTTTATTTACAACTTATACAAATTTACTTTTAACTATTTTATAATATTATTTGAATCTACGAAATTTTACAACTTTTACAATTTTACATTTTTAAAAATCTATTGTGACTTATCCCTCTGCGGACCACTTTTAAGATGTTTGGTTATCGAACACCAACAAAACCAACCAAGGCCTCCTACGAGGACCCCCAAGGAACAATGACGGCAAGCCAAAAAGCTGAAGAGGTAGGACTGACACGAGATGAAGGAGAAACCAGCCAGGCTTCAAGTGTCAGGAGAAGCATTGGAGAGTGGGAGTCTGGGAAACCAGACAAACACTTGAAGACAACGACTACCTCAAAGAAGTGTATATCAGCGGAACCACCAAAACCTAAACCAAAGGCGACGCTTTCGCAAGAGAGTAGGGTAGATACCCGAAGAAAGTCAATGGAGGCGATGGGGAGCCCGCCCAAACATGAAAAATCAAAATACACAGACAGATTGGCAGAAGCAAGAGCTTGCGTTACCAAAGCAAAAATAAACCTTGGAAATTCAAGAAATATAAAGACTGAAATTAAAACAGAGGTTATACATGCAATTGAAAGGCTTTACCAACTAGTTAAGGAAGTAGAGAGTATAAAAGGGCAAGACAAGAACAAAGAACAGGTGCAGGAAAAAGAACCAGAAAGAGTCAAAGAAAAGGAGGATTTTGAGATAATTAAGAAAATTGAAGAGCATGCAAAATTAATGGAAGAAAACAATAACAAGATGGAAAAGTTGAAAGAGACATTAGAAAAACATCAAGAAATGCAGGAGAGACAAACATACGCGAGTGTGGCAGCGGCGTTCAGCGGGAGGCAGGCCCCAGAACAGACCGCGCTGCACTCAGTAGTTGTCACCTCTAAAGATGAGACAGAGACAGGAGAAGAAGTTCTAAACAGGATCAGGAAAGTAGTAAAGGCAAAAGAAGGAGGCATAGCTATTGAAAAGATTAGGAAAGCAAAGGATGGGAAAGTGATCGTGGGGTGTAGAACGGAAGAGGAAAGGAATAACATCAAGGAAAGACTCAGAAAGGCAGAAGATCACCTGCATGTCGAGGACATTAAGAATAAGGACCCACTGGTGATCCTCAGAGACGTGCTGCAATACAACAGTGATGAAGAGATTCTTAGCGCCCTCAAAAACCAAAATAAGGATATACTCGGGGAAAAAGATAGGCTAGAGATACAGTACAAAAAGCGCACTCGGAACCCCCACACAAATCACATCATCATGAGGGTGTCCCCCAACATATGGAAGCGAATGGTAGAGGCGGGATCCGTGCTCGTTGACCTCCAGCGAGTACGAGTGGCAGACCAATCTCCACTCGTCCAATGCTCGCTCTGTCTAGGTTACGGGCATGGACGACGCTTCTGCCAAGAGACGCTTGAAAAGTGTAGTCATTGCGGGGGACCCCACATGAAGGCAGAGTGCGCTGATTGGCTTGCAGGTTCTGTTCCGTCGTGCTGCAACTGCATGCACGCCAAGATGGACAAGACGGACCACAATGCCTTCAGTACGGACTGCAAAATCAGGAGGAAGTGGGAAGCGCTGGCTAGAGCCACAATAGCATACTGCTAAAGTGGCCTCTTGCGAAACATCTGCAAAGACCCTCTGTAGGACGAAACTGGAACAAAACAACATCACAATAAAACATAGATTGGCAAAAGTAAAACACATAAATAAAATAATGCAAAAAATTAAAATCACTGAAATAGCAAATTGGTATCAGTTTCATTGGAAACTGACCCAATTAAAAGTAGGGAAAATATTAATGAAAATAGATACGCATAAAGTTAGACTTACCTTTAAGTTTTGTTCCGAAGAACACGTTGAACTGGAAGAGGAGGAAGACAACATGAAGAGAAGAACACGATGCACAGCGCCGACCGAAACAGAGAAGACCAATAAGTACCTGGAAGCAAAAAACAAACTTAAGCAACAAGAAAACATTTTGTGCCCGGACGTTCAAAACGCAGTCCATCAGCGAATCAAAAATGTGGATGCCAAGTTAAACTGTTTGAAGCATGTTGCAAATCATGGTCAAAAGTTTAGTCGTGATAAAATCAAAGGCACAATACACTTTAGGGAAACCCCGGGCACAATTGTACAAAACAAATAGCGTAACAAACAACTAATATAGATGAAAATACAAATACAAAATCAGCATTTTAGTAAAATTTACGTAAATAAAAAACACGTTAAAATAAAATAAAAGTAAATGAATAAAAACAAAGATAACACAAACAAGCTTATAAAAACTGAGTATGTAAACCGAAACTAACATCTTAGGAATAACTAACGCATGTAAGAAATAAACAAACCGTAAACAAAGTCTCTGAACAACTTTATCAGAGGGATAAGTATAAATTAAAAAAAAAAAAAAAAAAAAAAAAAACCTAACCTAACCTAACCATAAAATTCAGTGAAAAATATTTTTCCAAATATTCGTTTTTGGGACACCATTCGCAGTGCAATTACATCTCCTGCCTAAATAATTAATTAAATAGCCTGCGTTTCTCAAAATTTATTGAGTTTTATTAATTTTATCTTGTCATTTTTTCAAAATTAAAAACATTTTTACCAAGTTTTTATTAATATATTGAGCTAATCTCGTCTCAACTTCGGTAGTTCTGCGTGCGCGCGTGTGGTTGCGGTGTGTATCCGTGGTCCCAGTGTCCATTTCGCAGGAAAAACACCATTTTTCGGGGAAAAAGCGTGATTTTTGACAATTTTCGTAAGAAAATAACGCATTTTACAACTTTTCCCTGAAAATTGGTCGTTCCCAGCACCTCCAGCAGCTGGAACAGCATCGCCCGTCGTCCCCGCGTGTACCTGCAACAGAAAAACTCGAATTAGAGACGAGAAAACGCAAAAAATCGACCCCCCACCCACCCTTTGTTCATCTTGGTATATAGATTTTGGCCAATTTTGTGGTAGGGAGAATTTTGAAAAGTGACAAATTCACATTTTTATTGTGAAATAAGTTGACGAGGGTCTTGTAGGCCCCTAGGCTTACATTTTGTAACTGACAAACTCTACTATTAAGGAACTATTACCTATTTCAGGTAAAAATCACTTCGGATAAGAGTGTATACCACTTAATTGACATTCGATCGATCTCTTCAAGACCAACCTTGGCTAGATTTAGAAGGAAACTCAAACTTAAATTAACATCTTAAGTTAATACTCACTTGTATACTTACCTGTATATTACAGTATACTTACCAGTTATACAAACCTGTACATACTCCATTCTACTGGACACGGTTGCAGAAATCAGTACCTGAAAATAATAAAAATAATAAATTTAAATTGACATAGGTAATTAAGAATTATAATTTATTAATTTAATTTTAATATATACAATTTTAATCAACATTTTTATTTACAACTTATACAAATTTACTTTTAACTATTTTTATAATTTTATTTGAATTTACGCAATTTTACAACTTTTACAATTTTACATTTTTAAAATCTATTGTGACTTATCCCTCTGCGGACCACTTTTAAGATGTTTGGTTTTCGAACACCAACAAAACCAACCAAGGCCTCCTACGAGGACCCCCAAGGAACAATGACGGCAAGCCAAAAAGCTGAAGAGGTAGGACTGACACGAGATGAAGGAGAAACCAGCCAGGCTTCAAGTGTCAGGAGAAGCATTGGAGAGTGGGAGTCTGGGAAACCAGACAAACACTTAAAGACCACGACTACCTCAAAGAAATGTGTGTCAGTGGAACCCCCAAAACCTAAACCTAAGGCGACGCTCTCACAAGAGAGTAGGGTAGATACCCGAAGAAAGTCAGTGGAGGCGACGGGGAGCCCGCCCAAACATGAAAAACTAAAATATACAGACAGATTGACAGAAGCAAGAGCTTGCGTTACAAAAGCAAAAATAAACCTTGGAAATTCTAGAAATATAAAGACTGAAATTAAAACAGAGGTTATACATGCAATCGAAAGGCTTTACCAACTGGTTAAGGAAGCAGAGAGTATAAAAGGGCAAGACAAGAAACAATACAAAGAACACGAGCAGGAAAATTTACCAGAAAGAGTCAAAGAAAAGGAGGATTGTGAAATTATTAAGAAAATTGAAGAGCATGCAAAATTAATTGAAGAAAACAATAACAAGATGGAAAAGTTGAAAGAGACATTAGAAAAACATCAAGAAATGCAGGAGAGACAAACATACGCGAGTGTGGCAGCGGCGTTCAGCGGGAGGCAGGCTCCAGAACAGACCGCGCTGCACTCAGTAGTTGTCACCTCTAAAGACGAGACAGAGACAGGAGAAGAAGTTCTTAATAGAATCAGGAAAGTAGTAAAGGCAAAAGAAGGAGGCATAGTCATTGAAAAGATTAGGAAAGCGAAGGATGGGAAAGTGATTGTGGGGTGTAGAACGGAAGAGGAAAGGAACAAAATCAAAGAAAGACTCAGAAAGGCAGAAGATCACCTGCACGTCGAGGACATTCAGAATAAGGACCCACTGGTGATCCTCAAAAACGTGCTGCAATACAATAGTGACGAAGAGATTATTAGCGCCCTCAAAAATCAAAATAAGGACATACTCGGGGAAAAAGATAGGCTGGAAATAATGTACAAAAAGCGCACTCGGAACCCCCACACAAATCACATCATCATGAGGGTGTCCCCCAACATATGGAAGCGAATGGTAGAGGTGGGATCCGTGTTTGTTGACCTCCAGCGAGTACGAGTGGCAGACCAATCTCCACTCGTCCAATGCTCGCTCTGTCTAGGTTACGGGCATGGACGACGCTTCTGCCAAGAGACGCTCGAAAAGTGTAGTCATTGCGGGGGACCCCACATGAAGGCAGAGTGCGCTGATTGGCTTGCAGGTACTGTTCCGTCGTGCTGCAACTGCACGCACGCCAAGATGGACAAGACGGACCACAATGCCTTCAGTACGGACTGTAAAATAAGGAGGAAGTGGGAAGCGCTAGCTAGAGCCACAATAGCATACTGCTAAAGTGGCCTCTTGCAAAACATCTGCAAAAACCCTCTGTAAGACGAAACTGGAACAAAACAACATCACAATAAAACATAGATTGGCAAAAGTTAAACACATAAATCAAATAATGCAAAAAATTAAAATAGCAAATTGGTACCAGCTTCATTGGAAACTGACCCAATTAAAAGTAGGGAATATATTTATGAAAATAGGTACACATAAAATTAGACTCACCTTCAAGTTTTGTTCCGAAGAACACGTTGAACTGGAAGAGGAGGAAGACATCACGAAGAGAAGACCACGATGCACGGCGCCGACCGTAACAGAGAAGACCGATGAGTACCTGGAAAGAAAATACAAACGTAAGCAACAAGAAAACATTTCGTACCCGGAAGATCAAAACGCAGTCCATCAGCGAATCAAAAATGTGGATGCCAAGTTAAACTGTTTGAAGCATGTTGCAAATCATGGTCAAAAGTTTAGTCGTGATAAAATCAAAGGCACAATAAACTTTAGGGAAACCCCGGGCACAATTGTACAGAATAAATAGCGTAACAAACAACTAATATAGATGAAAATACAAATACAAAATAAGCATTTTAGTAAAATTTACGTAAATAAAAAACACGTTAAAATAAAATAAAAGTAATTGAATAAAAAACAAAGATAACACAAACAAGCTTATAAAAACTGAGTATGTAAACCTAAACACTACCATTTTAGGAATAATAAACGCATGTAAGAAATAAACAAAACGAAAACAAAGTCTCTGAACAACTTTATCAGAGGGATAAGTATAAAATTAAAAAAAAAAAAAAAAAAAAAATAACCTAACCTTTTTTTTTTTTTTTTTTTTTTTTTTTTTTTGAGGGGGGGAAATGCCCACGCATTTCCCTTCCGCCATGGGGATGACGGAAGGGGGTATGTGGGACTCGAACCCACTAAAACCCCCCCGGTTAAGTCCCCCGCCATAGTGGGGCAAGATGGGGTCGCGTTAGCATTCACCATCTTACCCCGACGGGTGGCCCGGAAACCAGCCGAGCCCCGGCCATGTGTGGGGCCGTGCAAGCCGGCGGAGTTCCCCGATCTCCGCCAGTGACCCCACAAACGCGCCCTGAAAAGGGCGCCCCCTCCAACTTACGCTGTCCCTCCCTCCAAGCCTGCCCGGTACGGGTAGCCCTGCCGGTATAGCCTTGAAGATCATTGGGACACGCAAGCCCTCATCCGCGCCCTGAAAAGGGCGCCCCCTTCACTTACGCTGATCCCTCCCTCCAAGCCTGCCCGGTATGGTTAGACCTGCCGGTATAGCCTTGAAGATCATTGGGACACGCAAGCCCTCATCCGCGCCCTGAAAAGGGCGCCCCCTCCACTTACGCTGATCCCTCCCTCCAAGCCTGCCCGGTATGGTTAGACCTGCCGGTATAGCCTTGAAGATCATTGGGACACGCAAGCCGACCAGAGCAGCGAATGCCGCCCCAGCCCTCCCGCCACAGTGCGCCCTGAAAAGGGCACACTCCGTCCGCCCAACGGGCCCTAAAAAGGGCCTCGCCGGGCCCTCATCCGCGCCCTGAAAAGGGCGCCCCCTCCACTTACGCTGATCCCTCCCTCCAAGCCTGCCCGGTATGGGTAGCCCTGCCGGTATAGCCTTGAAGATCATTGGGACACGCAAGCCGACCAGAGCAGCAAATGCCGCCCCAGCCCTCCCTCCACAGTGCGCCCTGAAAAGGGCACACTCCCCGCTCGCCCGACGGGCCCATAAAGGGCAACGCCGAGCCCTCATCCGCGCCCTAAAAAGGGCGCCCCCTCCACTTGCGCTGATCCCTCCCTCCAAGCCTGTCCGGTATGGGTATACCTGCCGGCATAGCCTTGAAGATCATTGGGACGCGCAAGCCCACCGGAGCAGCATACACCGCCCCGGCCCTCCCATGGTGCTCCTCCACGAGCCCACCATGCTTGGCCCATCCACAGTGCCCCATAGGGACACGCGGAGGGCCCCCCCCCTGTCAGTCCATTAGTTGCTCGACAATAAGATCCCACGTATGAGAAGTTATTATCGGGCTTAAACGAGGCGCACCGTCCCGTAAGCTTCCGTTCACTTGGATCCGGCTGATCGACAAGCGACAAGAGCCTACAGGCACACGAGAAGGTTGACTGACATGGCACCCCAACCTAACCTAACCTAACCTAACCTAACCTAACCCATAAAATTCAGTGAAAAATATTTTTCCAAATATTCGTTTTTGGGACACCATTCGCAGTGCAATTACATCTCCTGCCTAAATAATTAATTAAATAGCCTGCGTTTCTCAAAATTTATTGAGTTTTATTAATTTTATCTTGAAATTTTTTCAAAATTAAAAACATTTTAACCAAGTTTTTATTAATAAATTGAGCTAATCTCGTCTCAACTTCGGTAGTTCTGCGTGCGCGCGTGTGGTTGCGGTGTGTATCCGTGGTCCCAGTGTCCATTTCGCAGGAAAAACACCATTTTTCGGGGAAAAAGCGTGATTTTTGACAATTTTCGTAAGAAAATAACGCATTTTACAACTTTTCCCTGAAAATTGGTCGTTCCCAGCACCTCCAGCAGCTGGAACAGCATCGCCCGTCGTCCCCGCGTGTACCTGCAACAGAAAAACTCGAATTAGAGACGAGAAAACGCAAAAAAAAATCGCCCCCCCACCCACCCTTTGTTCATCTTGGTATATAGATTTTGGCCACTTTTGTGGTGGGGATAAATTTTGAAAAGTGACAAATTCACATTTTTATTGTGAAATAAGTTGACGAGGGTCTTGTAGGCCCCTAGGCTTACCTTTTGTAAGTGATAAACTCTACTATTCAGGGAAAAATTACCTATTTCAGGTAAAAATTGACATTCGATCGATCGATCTCTTCAGGACCTTGGCTAGATTTAGAAGGAAACTCAAACTTAAATTAACATCTTAAGTTAACACTCACTTGTATACTTACCTGTATATTACAGTATACTTACCAGTTATACAAACCTGTACATACTCCATTCTACTGGACACGGTTGCAGACATCAATCAGTACCTGAAAATAATAAAAATCTTAATTAATTTAAATTGACATAGGTAATAAAGAATTATAATTAATTAATTTAATTTTAATTTATACAATCTTAATCAACATTTTATTTACAACTTATACAAATTTACTTTTAACTATTTTATAATATTATTTGAATCTACGAAATTTTACAACTTTTACAATTTTACATTTTTAAAAATCTATTGTGACTTATCCCTCTGCGGACCACTTTTAAGATGTTTGGTTATCGAACACCAACAAAACCAACCAAGGCCTCCTACGAGGACCCCCAAGGAACAATGACGGCAAGCCAAAAAGCTGAAGAGGTAGGACTGACACGAGATGAAGGAGAAACCAGCCAGGCTTCAAGTGTCAGGAGAAGCATTGGAGAGTGGGAGTCTGGGAAACCAGACAAACACTTGAAGACAACGACTACCTCAAAGAAGTGTATATCAGCGGAACCACCAAAACCTAAACCAAAGGCGACGCTTTCGCAAGAGAGTAGGGTAGATACCCGAAGAAAGTCAATGGAGGCGATGGGGAGCCCGCCCAAACATGAAAAATCAAAATACACAGACAGATTGGCAGAAGCAAGAGCTTGCGTTACCAAAGCAAAAATAAACCTTGGAAATTCAAGAAATATAAAGACTGAAATTAAAACAGAGGTTATACATGCAATTGAAAGGCTTTACCAACTAGTTAAGGAAGTAGAGAGTATAAAAGGGCAAGACAAGAACAAAGAACAGGTGCAGGAAAAAGAACCAGAAAGAGTCAAAGAAAAGGAGGATTTTGAGATAATTAAGAAAATTGAAGAGCATGCAAAATTAATGGAAGAAAACAATAACAAGATGGAAAAGTTGAAAGAGACATTAGAAAAACATCAAGAAATGCAGGAGAGACAAACATACGCGAGTGTGGCAGCGGCGTTCAGCGGGAGGCAGGCCCCAGAACAGACCGCGCTGCACTCAGTAGTTGTCACCTCTAAAGATGAGACAGAGACAGGAGAAGAAGTTCTAAACAGGATCAGGAAAGTAGTAAAGGCAAAAGAAGGAGGCATAGCTATTGAAAAGATTAGGAAAGCAAAGGATGGGAAAGTGATCGTGGGGTGTAGAACGGAAGAGGAAAGGAATAACATCAAGGAAAGACTCAGAAAGGCAGAAGATCACCTGCATGTCGAGGACATTAAGAATAAGGACCCACTGGTGATCCTCAGAGACGTGCTGCAATACAACAGTGATGAAGAGATTCTTAGCGCCCTCAAAAACCAAAATAAGGATATACTCGGGGAAAAAGATAGGCTAGAGATACAGTACAAAAAGCGCACTCGGAACCCCCACACAAATCACATCATCATGAGGGTGTCCCCCAACATATGGAAGCGAATGGTAGAGGCGGGATCCGTGCTCGTTGACCTCCAGCGAGTACGAGTGGCAGACCAATCTCCACTCGTCCAATGCTCGCTCTGTCTAGGTTACGGGCATGGACGACGCTTCTGCCAAGAGACGCTTGAAAAGTGTAGTCATTGCGGGGGACCCCACATGAAGGCAGAGTGCGCTGATTGGCTTGCAGGTTCTGTTCCGTCGTGCTGCAACTGCATGCACGCCAAGATGGACAAGACGGACCACAATGCCTTCAGTACGGACTGCAAAATCAGGAGGAAGTGGGAAGCGCTGGCTAGAGCCACAATAGCATACTGCTAAAGTGGCCTCTTGCGAAACATCTGCAAAGACCCTCTGTAGGACGAAACTGGAACAAAACAACATCACAATAAAACATAGATTGGCAAAAGTAAAACACATAAATAAAATAATGCAAAAAATTAAAATCACTGAAATAGCAAATTGGTATCAGTTTCATTGGAAACTGACCCAATTAAAAGTAGGGAAAATATTAATGAAAATAGATACGCATAAAGTTAGACTTACCTTTAAGTTTTGTTCCGAAGAACACGTTGAACTGGAAGAGGAGGAAGACAACATGAAGAGAAGAACACGATGCACAGCGCCGACCGAAACAGAGAAGACCAATAAGTACCTGGAAGCAAAAAACAAACTTAAGCAACAAGAAAACATTTTGTGCCCGGACGTTCAAAACGCAGTCCATCAGCGAATCAAAAATGTGGATGCCAAGTTAAACTGTTTGAAGCATGTTGCAAATCATGGTCAAAAGTTTAGTCGTGATAAAATCAAAGGCACAATACACTTTAGGGAAACCCCGGGCACAATTGTACAAAACAAATAGCGTAACAAACAACTAATATAGATGAAAATACAAATACAAAATCAGCATTTTAGTAAAATTTACGTAAATAAAAAACACGTTAAAATAAAATAAAAGTAAATGAATAAAAACAAAGATAACACAAACAAGCTTATAAAAACTGAGTATGTAAACCGAAACTAACATCTTAGGAATAACTAACGCATGTAAGAAATAAACAAACCGTAAACAAAGTCTCTGAACAACTTTATCAGAGGGATAAGTATAAATTAAAAAAAAAAAAAAAAAAAAAAAAAACCTAACCTAACCTAACCATAAAATTCAGTGAAAAATATTTTTCCAAATATTCGTTTTTGGGACACCATTCGCAGTGCAATTACATCTCCTGCCTAAATAATTAATTAAATAGCCTGCGTTTCTCAAAATTTATTGAGTTTTATTAATTTTATCTTGTCATTTTTTCAAAATTAAAAACATTTTTACCAAGTTTTTATTAATATATTGAGCTAATCTCGTCTCAACTTCGGTAGTTCTGCGTGCGCGCGTGTGGTTGCGGTGTGTATCCGTGGTCCCAGTGTCCATTTCGCAGGAAAAACACCATTTTTCGGGGAAAAAGCGTGATTTTTGACAATTTTCGTAAGAAAATAACGCATTTTACAACTTTTCCCTGAAAATTGGTCGTTCCCAGCACCTCCAGCAGCTGGAACAGCATCGCCCGTCGTCCCCGCGTGTACCTGCAACAGAAAAACTCGAATTAGAGACGAGAAAACGCAAAAAATCGACCCCCCACCCACCCTTTGTTCATCTTGGTATATAGATTTTGGCCAATTTTGTGGTAGGGAGAATTTTGAAAAGTGACAAATTCACATTTTTATTGTGAAATAAGTTGACGAGGGTCTTGTAGGCCCCTAGGCTTACATTTTGTAACTGACAAACTCTACTATTAAGGAACTATTACCTATTTCAGGTAAAAATCACTTCGGATAAGAGTGTATACCACTTAATTGACATTCGATCGATCTCTTCAAGACCAACCTTGGCTAGATTTAGAAGGAAACTCAAACTTAAATTAACATCTTAAGTTAATACTCACTTGTATACTTACCTGTATATTACAGTATACTTACCAGTTATACAAACCTGTACATACTCCATTCTACTGGACACGGTTGCAGAAATCAGTACCTGAAAATAATAAAAATAATAAATTTAAATTGACATAGGTAATTAAGAATTATAATTTATTAATTTAATTTTAATATATACAATTTTAATCAACATTTTTATTTACAACTTATACAAATTTACTTTTAACTATTTTTATAATTTTATTTGAATTTACGCAATTTTACAACTTTTACAATTTTACATTTTTAAAATCTATTGTGACTTATCCCTCTGCGGACCACTTTTAAGATGTTTGGTTTTCGAACACCAACAAAACCAACCAAGGCCTCCTACGAGGACCCCCAAGGAACAATGACGGCAAGCCAAAAAGCTGAAGAGGTAGGACTGACACGAGATGAAGGAGAAACCAGCCAGGCTTCAAGTGTCAGGAGAAGCATTGGAGAGTGGGAGTCTGGGAAACCAGACAAACACTTAAAGACCACGACTACCTCAAAGAAATGTGTGTCAGTGGAACCCCCAAAACCTAAACCTAAGGCGACGCTCTCACAAGAGAGTAGGGTAGATACCCGAAGAAAGTCAGTGGAGGCGACGGGGAGCCCGCCCAAACATGAAAAACTAAAATATACAGACAGATTGACAGAAGCAAGAGCTTGCGTTACAAAAGCAAAAATAAACCTTGGAAATTCTAGAAATATAAAGACTGAAATTAAAACAGAGGTTATACATGCAATCGAAAGGCTTTACCAACTGGTTAAGGAAGCAGAGAGTATAAAAGGGCAAGACAAGAAACAATACAAAGAACACGAGCAGGAAAATTTACCAGAAAGAGTCAAAGAAAAGGAGGATTGTGAAATTATTAAGAAAATTGAAGAGCATGCAAAATTAATTGAAGAAAACAATAACAAGATGGAAAAGTTGAAAGAGACATTAGAAAAACATCAAGAAATGCAGGAGAGACAAACATACGCGAGTGTGGCAGCGGCGTTCAGCGGGAGGCAGGCTCCAGAACAGACCGCGCTGCACTCAGTAGTTGTCACCTCTAAAGACGAGACAGAGACAGGAGAAGAAGTTCTTAATAGAATCAGGAAAGTAGTAAAGGCAAAAGAAGGAGGCATAGTCATTGAAAAGATTAGGAAAGCGAAGGATGGGAAAGTGATTGTGGGGTGTAGAACGGAAGAGGAAAGGAACAAAATCAAAGAAAGACTCAGAAAGGCAGAAGATCACCTGCACGTCGAGGACATTCAGAATAAGGACCCACTGGTGATCCTCAAAAACGTGCTGCAATACAATAGTGACGAAGAGATTATTAGCGCCCTCAAAAATCAAAATAAGGACATACTCGGGGAAAAAGATAGGCTGGAAATAATGTACAAAAAGCGCACTCGGAACCCCCACACAAATCACATCATCATGAGGGTGTCCCCCAACATATGGAAGCGAATGGTAGAGGTGGGATCCGTGTTTGTTGACCTCCAGCGAGTACGAGTGGCAGACCAATCTCCACTCGTCCAATGCTCGCTCTGTCTAGGTTACGGGCATGGACGACGCTTCTGCCAAGAGACGCTCGAAAAGTGTAGTCATTGCGGGGGACCCCACATGAAGGCAGAGTGCGCTGATTGGCTTGCAGGTACTGTTCCGTCGTGCTGCAACTGCACGCACGCCAAGATGGACAAGACGGACCACAATGCCTTCAGTACGGACTGTAAAATAAGGAGGAAGTGGGAAGCGCTAGCTAGAGCCACAATAGCATACTGCTAAAGTGGCCTCTTGCAAAACATCTGCAAAAACCCTCTGTAAGACGAAACTGGAACAAAACAACATCACAATAAAACATAGATTGGCAAAAGTTAAACACATAAATCAAATAATGCAAAAAATTAAAATAGCAAATTGGTACCAGCTTCATTGGAAACTGACCCAATTAAAAGTAGGGAATATATTTATGAAAATAGGTACACATAAAATTAGACTCACCTTCAAGTTTTGTTCCGAAGAACACGTTGAACTGGAAGAGGAGGAAGACATCACGAAGAGAAGACCACGATGCACGGCGCCGACCGTAACAGAGAAGACCGATGAGTACCTGGAAAGAAAATACAAACGTAAGCAACAAGAAAACATTTCGTACCCGGAAGATCAAAACGCAGTCCATCAGCGAATCAAAAATGTGGATGCCAAGTTAAACTGTTTGAAGCATGTTGCAAATCATGGTCAAAAGTTTAGTCGTGATAAAATCAAAGGCACAATAAACTTTAGGGAAACCCCGGGCACAATTGTACAGAATAAATAGCGTAACAAACAACTAATATAGATGAAAATACAAATACAAAATAAGCATTTTAGTAAAATTTACGTAAATAAAAAACACGTTAAAATAAAATAAAAGTAATTGAATAAAAAACAAAGATAACACAAACAAGCTTATAAAAACTGAGTATGTAAACCTAAACACTACCATTTTAGGAATAATAAACGCATGTAAGAAATAAACAAAACGAAAACAAAGTCTCTGAACAACTTTATCAGAGGGATAAGTATAAAATTAAAAAAAAAAAAAAAAAAAAATAACCTAACCTTTTTTTTTTTTTTTTTTTTTTTTTTTTTTTGAGGGGGGGAAATGCCCACGCATTTCCCTTCCGCCATGGGGATGACGGAAGGGGGTATGTGGGACTCGAACCCACTAAAACCCCCCCGGTTAAGTCCCCCGCCATAGTGGGGCAAGATGGGGTCGCGTTAGCATTCACCATCTTACCCCGACGGGTGGCCCGGAAACCAGCCGAGCCCCGGCCATGTGTGGGGCCGTGCAAGCCGGCGGAGTTCCCCGATCTCCGCCAGTGACCCCACAAACGCGCCCTGAAAAGGGCGCCCCCTCCAACTTACGCTGTCCCTCCCTCCAAGCCTGCCCGGTACGGGTAGCCCTGCCGGTATAGCCTTGAAGATCATTGGGACACGCAAGCCCTCATCCGCGCCCTGAAAAGGGCGCCCCCTTCACTTACGCTGATCCCTCCCTCCAAGCCTGCCCGGTATGGTTAGACCTGCCGGTATAGCCTTGAAGATCATTGGGACACGCAAGCCCTCATCCGCGCCCTGAAAAGGGCGCCCCCTCCACTTACGCTGATCCCTCCCTCCAAGCCTGCCCGGTATGGTTAGACCTGCCGGTATAGCCTTGAAGATCATTGGGACACGCAAGCCGACCAGAGCAGCGAATGCCGCCCCAGCCCTCCCGCCACAGTGCGCCCTGAAAAGGGCACACTCCGTCCGCCCAACGGGCCCTAAAAAGGGCCTCGCCGGGCCCTCATCCGCGCCCTGAAAAGGGCGCCCCCTCCACTTACGCTGATCCCTCCCTCCAAGCCTGCCCGGTATGGGTAGCCCTGCCGGTATAGCCTTGAAGATCATTGGGACACGCAAGCCGACCAGAGCAGCAAATGCCGCCCCAGCCCTCCCTCCACAGTGCGCCCTGAAAAGGGCACACTCCCCGCTCGCCCGACGGGCCCATAAAGGGCAACGCCGAGCCCTCATCCGCGCCCTAAAAAGGGCGCCCCCTCCACTTGCGCTGATCCCTCCCTCCAAGCCTGTCCGGTATGGGTATACCTGCCGGCATAGCCTTGAAGATCATTGGGACGCGCAAGCCCACCGGAGCAGCATACACCGCCCCGGCCCTCCCATGGTGCTCCTCCACGAGCCCACCATGCTTGGCCCATCCACAGTGCCCCATAGGGACACGCGGAGGGCCCCCCCCCTGTCAGTCCATTAGTTGCTCGACAATAAGATCCCACGTATGAGAAGTTATTATCGGGCTTAAACGAGGCGCACCGTCCCGTAAGCTTCCGTTCACTTGGATCCGGCTGATCGACAAGCGACAAGAGCCTACAGGCACACGAGAAGGTTGACTGACATGGCACCCCAACCTAACCTAACCTAACCTAACCTAACCTAACCCATAAAATTCAGTGAAAAATATTTTTCCAAATATTCGTTTTTGGGACACCATTCGCAGTGCAATTACATCTCCTGCCTAAATAATTAATTAAATAGCCTGCGTTTCTCAAAATTTATTGAGTTTTATTAATTTTATCTTGAAATTTTTTCAAAATTAAAAACATTTTAACCAAGTTTTTATTAATAAATTGAGCTAATCTCGTCTCAACTTCGGTAGTTCTGCGTGCGCGCGTGTGGTTGCGGTGTGTATCCGTGGTCCCAGTGTCCATTTCGCAGGAAAAACACCATTTTTCGGGGAAAAAGCGTGATTTTTGACAATTTTCGTAAGAAAATAACGCATTTTACAACTTTTCCCTGAAAATTGGTCGTTCCCAGCACCTCCAGCAGCTGGAACAGCATCGCCCGTCGTCCCCGCGTGTACCTGCAACAGAAAAACTCGAATTAGAGACGAGAAAACGCAAAAAAAAATCGCCCCCCCACCCACCCTTTGTTCATCTTGGTATATAGATTTTGGCCACTTTTGTGGTGGGGATAAATTTTGAAAAGTGACAAATTCACATTTTTATTGTGAAATAAGTTGACGAGGGTCTTGTAGGCCCCTAGGCTTACCTTTTGTAAGTGATAAACTCTACTATTCAGGGAAAAATTACCTATTTCAGGTAAAAATTGACATTCGATCGATCGATCTCTTCAGGACCTTGGCTAGATTTAGAAGGAAACTCAAACTTAAATTAACATCTTAAGTTAACACTCACTTGTATACTTACCTGTATATTACAGTATACTTACCAGTTATACAAACCTGTACATACTCCATTCTACTGGACACGGTTGCAGACATCAATCAGTACCTGAAAATAATAAAAATCTTAATTAATTTAAATTGACATAGGTAATAAAGAATTATAATTAATTAATTTAATTTTAATTTATACAATCTTAATCAACATTTTATTTACAACTTATACAAATTTACTTTTAACTATTTTATAATATTATTTGAATCTACGAAATTTTACAACTTTTACAATTTTACATTTTTAAAAATCTATTGTGACTTATCCCTCTGCGGACCACTTTTAAGATGTTTGGTTATCGAACACCAACAAAACCAACCAAGGCCTCCTACGAGGACCCCCAAGGAACAATGACGGCAAGCCAAAAAGCTGAAGAGGTAGGACTGACACGAGATGAAGGAGAAACCAGCCAGGCTTCAAGTGTCAGGAGAAGCATTGGAGAGTGGGAGTCTGGGAAACCAGACAAACACTTGAAGACAACGACTACCTCAAAGAAGTGTATATCAGCGGAACCACCAAAACCTAAACCAAAGGCGACGCTTTCGCAAGAGAGTAGGGTAGATACCCGAAGAAAGTCAATGGAGGCGATGGGGAGCCCGCCCAAACATGAAAAATCAAAATACACAGACAGATTGGCAGAAGCAAGAGCTTGCGTTACCAAAGCAAAAATAAACCTTGGAAATTCAAGAAATATAAAGACTGAAATTAAAACAGAGGTTATACATGCAATTGAAAGGCTTTACCAACTAGTTAAGGAAGTAGAGAGTATAAAAGGGCAAGACAAGAACAAAGAACAGGTGCAGGAAAAAGAACCAGAAAGAGTCAAAGAAAAGGAGGATTTTGAGATAATTAAGAAAATTGAAGAGCATGCAAAATTAATGGAAGAAAACAATAACAAGATGGAAAAGTTGAAAGAGACATTAGAAAAACATCAAGAAATGCAGGAGAGACAAACATACGCGAGTGTGGCAGCGGCGTTCAGCGGGAGGCAGGCCCCAGAACAGACCGCGCTGCACTCAGTAGTTGTCACCTCTAAAGATGAGACAGAGACAGGAGAAGAAGTTCTAAACAGGATCAGGAAAGTAGTAAAGGCAAAAGAAGGAGGCATAGCTATTGAAAAGATTAGGAAAGCAAAGGATGGGAAAGTGATCGTGGGGTGTAGAACGGAAGAGGAAAGGAATAACATCAAGGAAAGACTCAGAAAGGCAGAAGATCACCTGCATGTCGAGGACATTAAGAATAAGGACCCACTGGTGATCCTCAGAGACGTGCTGCAATACAACAGTGATGAAGAGATTCTTAGCGCCCTCAAAAACCAAAATAAGGATATACTCGGGGAAAAAGATAGGCTAGAGATACAGTACAAAAAGCGCACTCGGAACCCCCACACAAATCACATCATCATGAGGGTGTCCCCCAACATATGGAAGCGAATGGTAGAGGCGGGATCCGTGCTCGTTGACCTCCAGCGAGTACGAGTGGCAGACCAATCTCCACTCGTCCAATGCTCGCTCTGTCTAGGTTACGGGCATGGACGACGCTTCTGCCAAGAGACGCTTGAAAAGTGTAGTCATTGCGGGGGACCCCACATGAAGGCAGAGTGCGCTGATTGGCTTGCAGGTTCTGTTCCGTCGTGCTGCAACTGCATGCACGCCAAGATGGACAAGACGGACCACAATGCCTTCAGTACGGACTGCAAAATCAGGAGGAAGTGGGAAGCGCTGGCTAGAGCCACAATAGCATACTGCTAAAGTGGCCTCTTGCGAAACATCTGCAAAGACCCTCTGTAGGACGAAACTGGAACAAAACAACATCACAATAAAACATAGATTGGCAAAAGTAAAACACATAAATAAAATAATGCAAAAAATTAAAATCACTGAAATAGCAAATTGGTATCAGTTTCATTGGAAACTGACCCAATTAAAAGTAGGGAAAATATTAATGAAAATAGATACGCATAAAGTTAGACTTACCTTTAAGTTTTGTTCCGAAGAACACGTTGAACTGGAAGAGGAGGAAGACAACATGAAGAGAAGAACACGATGCACAGCGCCGACCGAAACAGAGAAGACCAATAAGTACCTGGAAGCAAAAAACAAACTTAAGCAACAAGAAAACATTTTGTGCCCGGACGTTCAAAACGCAGTCCATCAGCGAATCAAAAATGTGGATGCCAAGTTAAACTGTTTGAAGCATGTTGCAAATCATGGTCAAAAGTTTAGTCGTGATAAAATCAAAGGCACAATACACTTTAGGGAAACCCCGGGCACAATTGTACAAAACAAATAGCGTAACAAACAACTAATATAGATGAAAATACAAATACAAAATCAGCATTTTAGTAAAATTTACGTAAATAAAAAACACGTTAAAATAAAATAAAAGTAAATGAATAAAAACAAAGATAACACAAACAAGCTTATAAAAACTGAGTATGTAAACCGAAACTAACATCTTAGGAATAACTAACGCATGTAAGAAATAAACAAACCGTAAACAAAGTCTCTGAACAACTTTATCAGAGGGATAAGTATAAATTAAAAAAAAAAAAAAAAAAAAAAAAAACCTAACCTAACCTAACCATAAAATTCAGTGAAAAATATTTTTCCAAATATTCGTTTTTGGGACACCATTCGCAGTGCAATTACATCTCCTGCCTAAATAATTAATTAAATAGCCTGCGTTTCTCAAAATTTATTGAGTTTTATTAATTTTATCTTGTCATTTTTTCAAAATTAAAAACATTTTTACCAAGTTTTTATTAATATATTGAGCTAATCTCGTCTCAACTTCGGTAGTTCTGCGTGCGCGCGTGTGGTTGCGGTGTGTATCCGTGGTCCCAGTGTCCATTTCGCAGGAAAAACACCATTTTTCGGGGAAAAAGCGTGATTTTTGACAATTTTCGTAAGAAAATAACGCATTTTACAACTTTTCCCTGAAAATTGGTCGTTCCCAGCACCTCCAGCAGCTGGAACAGCATCGCCCGTCGTCCCCGCGTGTACCTGCAACAGAAAAACTCGAATTAGAGACGAGAAAACGCAAAAAATCGACCCCCCACCCACCCTTTGTTCATCTTGGTATATAGATTTTGGCCAATTTTGTGGTAGGGAGAATTTTGAAAAGTGACAAATTCACATTTTTATTGTGAAATAAGTTGACGAGGGTCTTGTAGGCCCCTAGGCTTACATTTTGTAACTGACAAACTCTACTATTAAGGAACTATTACCTATTTCAGGTAAAAATCACTTCGGATAAGAGTGTATACCACTTAATTGACATTCGATCGATCTCTTCAAGACCAACCTTGGCTAGATTTAGAAGGAAACTCAAACTTAAATTAACATCTTAAGTTAATACTCACTTGTATACTTACCTGTATATTACAGTATACTTACCAGTTATACAAACCTGTACATACTCCATTCTACTGGACACGGTTGCAGAAATCAGTACCTGAAAATAATAAAAATAATAAATTTAAATTGACATAGGTAATTAAGAATTATAATTTATTAATTTAATTTTAATATATACAATTTTAATCAACATTTTTATTTACAACTTATACAAATTTACTTTTAACTATTTTTATAATTTTATTTGAATTTACGCAATTTTACAACTTTTACAATTTTACATTTTTAAAATCTATTGTGACTTATCCCTCTGCGGACCACTTTTAAGATGTTTGGTTTTCGAACACCAACAAAACCAACCAAGGCCTCCTACGAGGACCCCCAAGGAACAATGACGGCAAGCCAAAAAGCTGAAGAGGTAGGACTGACACGAGATGAAGGAGAAACCAGCCAGGCTTCAAGTGTCAGGAGAAGCATTGGAGAGTGGGAGTCTGGGAAACCAGACAAACACTTAAAGACCACGACTACCTCAAAGAAATGTGTGTCAGTGGAACCCCCAAAACCTAAACCTAAGGCGACGCTCTCACAAGAGAGTAGGGTAGATACCCGAAGAAAGTCAGTGGAGGCGACGGGGAGCCCGCCCAAACATGAAAAACTAAAATATACAGACAGATTGACAGAAGCAAGAGCTTGCGTTACAAAAGCAAAAATAAACCTTGGAAATTCTAGAAATATAAAGACTGAAATTAAAACAGAGGTTATACATGCAATCGAAAGGCTTTACCAACTGGTTAAGGAAGCAGAGAGTATAAAAGGGCAAGACAAGAAACAATACAAAGAACACGAGCAGGAAAATTTACCAGAAAGAGTCAAAGAAAAGGAGGATTGTGAAATTATTAAGAAAATTGAAGAGCATGCAAAATTAATTGAAGAAAACAATAACAAGATGGAAAAGTTGAAAGAGACATTAGAAAAACATCAAGAAATGCAGGAGAGACAAACATACGCGAGTGTGGCAGCGGCGTTCAGCGGGAGGCAGGCTCCAGAACAGACCGCGCTGCACTCAGTAGTTGTCACCTCTAAAGACGAGACAGAGACAGGAGAAGAAGTTCTTAATAGAATCAGGAAAGTAGTAAAGGCAAAAGAAGGAGGCATAGTCATTGAAAAGATTAGGAAAGCGAAGGATGGGAAAGTGATTGTGGGGTGTAGAACGGAAGAGGAAAGGAACAAAATCAAAGAAAGACTCAGAAAGGCAGAAGATCACCTGCACGTCGAGGACATTCAGAATAAGGACCCACTGGTGATCCTCAAAAACGTGCTGCAATACAATAGTGACGAAGAGATTATTAGCGCCCTCAAAAATCAAAATAAGGACATACTCGGGGAAAAAGATAGGCTGGAAATAATGTACAAAAAGCGCACTCGGAACCCCCACACAAATCACATCATCATGAGGGTGTCCCCCAACATATGGAAGCGAATGGTAGAGGTGGGATCCGTGTTTGTTGACCTCCAGCGAGTACGAGTGGCAGACCAATCTCCACTCGTCCAATGCTCGCTCTGTCTAGGTTACGGGCATGGACGACGCTTCTGCCAAGAGACGCTCGAAAAGTGTAGTCATTGCGGGGGACCCCACATGAAGGCAGAGTGCGCTGATTGGCTTGCAGGTACTGTTCCGTCGTGCTGCAACTGCACGCACGCCAAGATGGACAAGACGGACCACAATGCCTTCAGTACGGACTGTAAAATAAGGAGGAAGTGGGAAGCGCTAGCTAGAGCCACAATAGCATACTGCTAAAGTGGCCTCTTGCAAAACATCTGCAAAAACCCTCTGTAAGACGAAACTGGAACAAAACAACATCACAATAAAACATAGATTGGCAAAAGTTAAACACATAAATCAAATAATGCAAAAAATTAAAATAGCAAATTGGTACCAGCTTCATTGGAAACTGACCCAATTAAAAGTAGGGAATATATTTATGAAAATAGGTACACATAAAATTAGACTCACCTTCAAGTTTTGTTCCGAAGAACACGTTGAACTGGAAGAGGAGGAAGACATCACGAAGAGAAGACCACGATGCACGGCGCCGACCGTAACAGAGAAGACCGATGAGTACCTGGAAAGAAAATACAAACGTAAGCAACAAGAAAACATTTCGTACCCGGAAGATCAAAACGCAGTCCATCAGCGAATCAAAAATGTGGATGCCAAGTTAAACTGTTTGAAGCATGTTGCAAATCATGGTCAAAAGTTTAGTCGTGATAAAATCAAAGGCACAATAAACTTTAGGGAAACCCCGGGCACAATTGTACAGAATAAATAGCGTAACAAACAACTAATATAGATGAAAATACAAATACAAAATAAGCATTTTAGTAAAATTTACGTAAATAAAAAACACGTTAAAATAAAATAAAAGTAATTGAATAAAAAACAAAGATAACACAAACAAGCTTATAAAAACTGAGTATGTAAACCTAAACACTACCATTTTAGGAATAATAAACGCATGTAAGAAATAAACAAAACGAAAACAAAGTCTCTGAACAACTTTATCAGAGGGATAAGTATAAAATTAAAAAAAAAAAAAAAAAAAAAAAATAACCTAACCTTTTTTTTTTTTTTTTTTTTTTTTTGAGGGGGGGAAATGCCCACGCATTTCCCTTCCGCCATGGGGATGACGGAAGGGGGTATGTGGGACTCGAACCCACTAAAACCCCCCCGGTTAAGTCCCCCGCCATAGTGGGGCAAGATGGGGTCGCGTTAGCATTCACCATCTTACCCCGACGGGTGGCCCGGAAACCAGCCGAGCCCCGGCCATGTGTGGGGCCGTGCAAGCCGGCGGAGTTCCCCGATCTCCGCCAGTGACCCCACAAACGCGCCCTGAAAAGGGCGCCCCCTCCAACTTACGCTGTCCCTCCCTCCAAGCCTGCCCGGTACGGGTAGCCCTGCCGGTATAGCCTTGAAGATCATTGGGACACGCAAGCCCTCATCCGCGCCCTGAAAAGGGCGCCCCCTTCACTTACGCTGATCCCTCCCTCCAAGCCTGCCCGGTATGGTTAGACCTGCCGGTATAGCCTTGAAGATCATTGGGACACGCAAGCCCTCATCCGCGCCCTGAAAAGGGCGCCCCCTCCACTTACGCTGATCCCTCCCTCCAAGCCTGCCCGGTATGGGTAGACCTGCCGGTATAGCCTTGAAGATCATTGGGACACGCAAGCCGACCAGAGCAGCGAATGCCGCCCCAGCCCTCCCGCCACAGTGCGCCCTGAAAAGGGCACACTCCGTCCGCCCAACGGGCCCTAAAAAGGGCCTCGCCGGGCCCTCATCCGCGCCCTGAAAAGGGCGCCCCCTCCACTTACGCTGATCCCTCCCTCCAAGCCTGCCCGGTATGGGTAGCCCTGCCGGTATAGCCTTGAAGATCATTGGGACACGCAAGCCGACCAGAGCAGCAAATGCCGCCCCAGCCCTCCCTCCACAGTGCGCCCTGAAAAGGGCACACTCCCCGCTCGCCCGACGGGCCCATAAAGGGCAACGCCGAGCCCTCATCCGCGCCCTAAAAAGGGCGCCCCCTCCACTTGCGCTGATCCCTCCCTCCAAGCCTGTCCGGTATGGGTATACCTGCCGGCATAGCCTTGAAGATCATTGGGACGCGCAAGCCCACCGGAGCAGCATACACCGCCCCGGCCCTCCCATGGTGCTCCTCCACGAGCCCACCATGCTTGGCCCATCCACAGTGCCCCATAGGGACACGCGGAGGGCCCCCCCCCTGTCAGTCCATTAGTTGCTCGACAATAAGATCCCACGTATGAGAAGTTATTATCGGGCTTAAACGAGGCGCACCGTCCCGTAAGCTTCCGTTCACTTGGATCCGGCTGATCGACAAGCGACAAGAGCCTACAGGCACACGAGAAGGTTGACTGACATGGCACCCCAACCTAACCTAACCTAACCTTTTTTTTTTTTTTTTTTTTTGTTGAGGGGGGGAAAATGCCCACGCATTTCCCTTCCGCCATGGGGGTGACGGAAGGGGGTATGTGGGACTCGAACCCACTAAAAACCCCCCCGGTGAGCAGTCCACCGCCGTAGTGGGACGAGATGGGGTCGCGTTAGCATTCACCATCTCGTCCCGGCGGGCGGCCCGGGAACCGGTCCGGGCCTCGGCCTCAAGGAGGGGTAACCTACTCACCATAGGTTACCCCTCAGACGTGTGGGGCCGTGCAAGCCGGCAGAGAGTCCCCCGACTCTCCGCCAGTGACCCCACTACGGAGGAAGAAGAAGGCGGGCAAACCGCCCCCTTCGTCCCCCTGTACGTCTGCGCCGGAGCGGATCAGAGCGGGCGTCATCCTCTCTGATCCGCTCAGCGGCCTCCTTCTGCGACATGACCTCTTCGCAGAAGGAGACCATCGCCTGCCACTCCCTCTCTCCGCCGAGCATGGCACTTACCACGCTCGGCAGAGAGAGGTCCCGGCCCAGGATCGCTGAAAGTGTGTGCCGCATGGGACCCCACGCGGCACACACCTCCAGCGTGTGGAGCGCCGTGTCCTCCGGCGCCCCACATTCGTGGCAGGCCGGGGTCGCCTCCCGTCTCGCGATTTGGTGCAGATACTTTCCGAAGCATCCATGCCCGGAAAGCACCTGCACCAATCGGAAGGTCAGCGACCCGAACCGCCGCCGCACCCAACCCCGGAGGACCGGTCTAATGGCCTCCACCGTCCACTGACCAGGGACCGGTGGAGCCAGGTCCTCCGCCCACCGCCGCAACAAGGCAGCCCGCGCCTGCCGCCGCATGCGTGCGACCTCCTCCCACACCGGGAACTCCCCCTCGGATCTCCTCGCCGCCACGAAGTGATACACTTCGGCGAGGATCTCCGCTTGGAGAGCCCAGGGGGGATCACCGGCCAGCACGCACGCTGCCGTCCAGGACACCGTCCGGTATCCACGGATCGCCCTCGTCGCTATGACCCGCTGCGGACGTCGCAGCAGGGTCATATTCCCGCGACTGAGGGCGTCCACCCAGACCGGTGCCCCGTACAGGGCCATACTCCGGATTACTCCGGAGTACAGCCGGCGACATGTGGCGCTCGGGCCGCCCACGTTGGGCAGCAGCCTCCCTAAAGCGGCCGCGGCTCCTAGGACTCTTGGGGCCAGCTGGGTAAAATGGGCCCCAAAAGTCCACCTCCCGTCCAGGATGAGACCCAGATATTTCATCTGGGTCCCAACCCGGACCAGGACCCCGTCCAGGAATATCCTCGTTCCCGGAGGGGGTCCCCCCCGAGGCCCATGGAACAACAGGGCCTCAGTCTTGGAGAGGGCTACCTCCAGTCCCAGGGAGCGTATGCGATCGACTACTAGGGTGGTGCCCACCGTAGCCAACCGCATCGCTTCCCTGAGGTCCCTCCCCCTGACTACGACCAGGGTGTCGTCCGCGTAACACGCCACCCGCATATTTGCGGGAAGCGTGCCACGGAGCACCCAGTCGTAGCCAATGTTCCACAGGAGCGGTCCCAGCACCGACCCCTGCGGAACACCGCGGACGACGCGACGGTGTCTCAAGCCGTCGCGTCCTTCCACCAGGACTTCACGGTCCTGGAGGTAGTCCGCCAACAGCCGCCGCAGATACAGGGGCACTCCGTGATAGAGGAGCGCCTCCCGTATCGTTCCGTGCGGCAGGCTGTTGAAGGCGTTGGCTATGTCGAGCGAGACAGCCAACGCCTTTTCCCCCCCGTGGACCGCCTCTTGGGTCCACTCTTTGAGCCAGAGCAGGGCGTCTATTGTAGACCGCCCCGCTCTGAACCCATACTGGGCCTGTGACAGCCCAGGCCCAGTCCCCTCTAGGTGCCGGATGACACGGGAAGCAACTACTCTCTCCAGTAGCTTCCCCGTGTCATCCAGCAGCACTATTGGCCTGTATGCGGAAGGCGAGTCTACGGCACGACCCTCCTTCCGCAACAGGCACAATTTGCCGCCCTTCCACAGCTTCGGGAACCGTCCCGACGTGAGACAGGCGTCGAACAGTTCCCGAAGCTGTACACCCATCTCCCCCAAGGCGAGCCGCAGGACCCGCTTCGGGATCCCGTCTGGACCCGGTGCCGTCCTCTTGCCGCGTAAGCGGCCGACGGCAACCTCCATCTCCACCTCTGAGACGAGGGGGACGGAGGCCGGGTCCAACTCCTCGGGGGGGAAGGACGGCGCTGTCATTGTGGGCGGGGTGTGGTGGGGGTCGATGTCGGGAAAGAGCCCCTCCAACACCCTGCCCAGAAGCTCCGGCTCCAGGGACCCCGCAATCGGGGGCGTCAGGCCCCGGATCTTTGTCCGGGCTGCCCTATAAGGACGCCCCCATGGGTCCCTGTCGAGGCCCTCCAGAGCCTCGTCCCAGGCCCGCGTCTTGGCCCGACCGATTGCCAGCTGCAGCTCCCGCTTTGCGTCGCGGTATGAGCTGTACAGCTGGCACTCAGCTGCCAGCTCCTCAGCTGACAGCTCCGCATCGGTCCGGCCGTGCCGCCGCCTCCTGCAGCGGGCGTAGGGCCGCCGCGCCGTCGAGCAGGCGGCTCGGAGATCTGCTATCTCCGAGCTCCACCAGTACACCTCGCGGCGGCCCGGGAGGCGCCGGGACCTGGGCATGGCGGCGTCGCACACCGCCGTCACCGCCTCCCGGAAGTGGCTTGCTGCGACGTCCACCTCCGGGTGCGTGGGCGCAGCAGACCACGACTGGACGATCGCCGCCTCAACAGCCAGTTCGGCGTCGAGGCGACTGATCGACCAGCGCGGGAAGTCCGCACGCACCACGCGCCTCCCTTGTATGTCGGAGGTGGAGATCTCGAACCTTATATATTTATGGTCCGAGAGAGTCTCCACCTCCGACATCACCCTCCACGCCCGGGCACGTGCCGCGACAGCGGGGGTGGCGAACGTAACGTCCACCACGGACCCCCCTCGCTGTCGCACGCACGTGTGGGCCGACCCTCTATTTAGAAGGGTCAGCCCTGTGGCAACCGCCCACTCCCTGACTATCTCCCCTCTTGAGTCAGTGGTGGGGTTGCCCCAGTCCCGGGCCTTGGCGTTCAGGTCCCCCATAAGGAGGACCTGACGTGGCACCTGCCTTCGCACCGCCGCGGCCAGGAGGTCCATAAAGGCCTCCAGCTCCGCAGCGGTTCTATTGGGGGAGAAGTATGCGCCGACGACCGCATACTCCCCCCACTTGGCCACCACGTACCCTGAACCCCTCTCTTCGACTGAGAGGGGTGGGTCGCCACTCCTTCCCACAATGGCCACGGAGTCGTCCAGGTCCCCAGCCCAACATGTATGTTGAGGGGGAACGTGGTACGGCTCCGCAGCGACCGCCAAATCAATTTCCCACTGCGCCAGGGACTGCATGAGCAGATCCTGGGCCCTGGCGCAGTGGTTGAGGTTCGTCTGAAGGAGGTTGAGATGACTGACCTGATCCATCAGTCAGCCATTTCAACCTCCTCGCTCGCCGCTTGGCGAGCTACCTCTGGGGCGACAGGGGCGGTCCGGGCCCCTGCGACTTTACCCTTCGTCATAGGGGGAACGCAGCTGCGTCCCCCCATTACATGCCCGGAGGGCCTGCCGGACTCTGCGCATATTGCGCAGCGTGGCTCGGCCCTCCCGCAGGTGGCCGCCTTATGACCTGCGCCTCCACACCGGAAGCACAGGTCACCTCTGTCCGCCGCCGCAGGGCACTGGGGGCGAGTGTGTCCCAGCCCCATGCACCTGTAACAGCGCATGGGACGCACCCCCAGTGACACCACCCGTGCCGAACTCCACCCAACCAGCAGCCTGCCCTTTTCCAGCAGCACTTTGGCTGCCGGGATCGGGCAGGATACAAGGGTGGAGCCGGTGCCGCCGAGGCCGGAGCGGATCTCTCCTACCTTGACGAGCCGCACGTCACAACGGCCCGCCTCGGCAACTGCTGCGGCCACCTTCTCCTTCGTGGCCGCGTCGTCCAAGCCCGTGACGCGGAGGTCCGTCAACTTCACAGGCCTGGTGACGGTGGCCACCTCCGACAGGACATCGCGGAGTTTCTCCGCGAGCCTGTCGGCCTTCTCTCCGTTTTGGGAGCCAGGAATCTCCAGCATCCTGGCTCCCGTGGCCGTCTGACGAAACCGGATTTGGCCAATCCCCAGCTCCTGGAGATTGACCTTTTCCTGGGCCACCTGGAGGACAGCGCTGTATGTCACCCCCTTTAACACGGCCGCGGGCTGCAGCGATAATACTACAGCCGCGGACTTCGGGGGCCTCAGCGCCGCCGTCGACTTCGGGACAGCAGCGGCGGGACGTGCCGCTGGTGCAACCACAGGCGCAGAGGGGGGGGAAGTTTTCTTCCCCTTCCCCTTACCCTTCCTTGTCACCGTCGCCCAGGTTTCCTGAGGAACGGCGACGGAGACGACAGGGTTAACCTCCCTCGAGGGACCCGCCACTGGTGCCACTGAGGGGGCAGCCCGCTTGCCCGCTTTGGGGGCAGGGGCAGGGGCCCTCTGTGGTGTCGGCTTCGGTGGCACGGCAGCCACCACAGCCCTCCTAGCGTCTGCCTTAAGTGGCGGGCGAACCACCGGGGCCGGCAGAAGGCGCTCCTCGATCCCCGCAATTCGGGCGTTCAACATAGTCCCGAACGTGGAGGTCAAGGAGCGCTTCAGCTCCTCGACCAGGTCCGCCCCCACAATGACGCGCGCTGCCTGCGTCCCCGTCGCGGCCGCAGCAGACACAGCGGCAGAGGTGGCAGCGGCCGCCTCTGATTTTGCTTCGGTGAAGCCACGACGAAGCGACTTCACCTCAGCCCTCAGTGCCTCGGTCTCGAGGCGCAGGCGGCCGTTATCGGCTCTCAGCCGCCGCGTCTCCTCCGCCTCGCTCCGGTCCGCAAGAGCGTCAACCACCTCACGTAGGCCCGACGCAGACCCCTTCAGACGGGCGACAAATTCACCCTTGAGGTTGCCCGACTTGCGAGCGACCTCTAAAATGCATGCGAGCTTCTGGCCCGCATGCGCCCTCAATTGCTGCGCGTTCAGCGCGCTGATATCCCCGACCATCGCGGCGACATCGGTATCACTACCGGTCGTCGTGAGGTCAGGGACAGCAGCGGCGGCACGCTCCTTCCTGTAAGGCGTCAGTCCGTCAGTGCAGGTTTGAGGAAGTCCTCCCTGGATGACGAAGGCCCCGCCTTAGCAGTCCTCCCTCTACCCCTCCTGGATGTATTGACCTTCGCGGCCGCTGACCCCTCGGTCTCCGTGTCCGAGTCTAAATACCCGGGCACGAAGAACGAGGAAGACGGCCGTTTCCGAGCCAACACACCCTCTTCGACAGGTTCCGACAGGTCGGACTCCATCCCTTCCTCCTGAGAGGGGCCCTGAGAAGGGCCTTTTTTGGGAGGAGAACCAACCTGCGTCACCAAAACGTCCTCATTTACGGAATCGGACCCAATGTCCGACTCCACACCATCCCGCGAGGAGGGGCCCTGAGAAGGGCCTTTTAGGAACCTCCCCGCCACGTCGCGCAAAGGCTTCGGCATGCCTCAGCCCTCCGCGACCCAAAACAAACAACAAAACACCCCACAACAAACTCCCGAACACAACACAACAAATTCACAATTCCGCCAAATCTAGCCACTTTTCCGTCACATCTAACCGTCCCAACCTAACCTAACCTTTTTTTTTTTTTTTTTTTTTTTTGAGGGGGGGAAAATGCCCACGCATTTCCCTTCCGCCATGGGGGTGACGGAAGGGGGTATGTGGGACTCGAACCCACTAAAAACCCCCCCGGTGAGCAGTCCACCGCCGTAGTGGGACGAGATGGGGTCGCGTTAGCATTCACCATCTCGTCCCGGCGGGCGGCCCGGGAACCGGTCCGGGCCTCGGCCTCAAGGAGGGGTAACCTACTCACCATAGGTTACCCCTCAGACGTGTGGGGCCGTGCAAGCCGGCAGAGAGTCCCCCGACTCTCCGCCAGTGACCCCACTACGGAGGAAGAAGAAGGCGGGCAAACCGCCCCCTTCGTCCCCCTGTACGTCTGCGCCGGAGCGGATCAGAGCGGGCGTCATCCTCTCTGATCCGCTCAGCGGCCTCCTTCTGCGACATAACGGCTTCGCAGAAGGAGACCATCGCCTGCCACTCCCTCTCTCCGCCGAGCATGGCGCTTACCACGCTCGGCAGAGAGAGGTCCCGGCCCAGGATCGCTGAAAGCGTGTGCCGCATGGGACCCCACGCGGCACACACCTCCAGCGTGTGGAGCGCCGTATCCTCCGGCGCCCCACATTCGTGGCAGGCCGGGGTCGCCTCCCGTCTCGCGATTTGGTGCAGATACTTTCCGAAGCATCCATGCCCGGAAAGCACCTGCACCAATCGGAAGGTCAGCGACCCGAACCGCCGCCGCACCCAACCCCGGAGGACCGGTCTAATGGCCTCCACCGTCCACTGACCAGGGACCGGTGGAGCCAGGTCCTCCGCCCACCGCCGCAACAAGGCGGCCCGCGCCTGCCGCCGCATGCGCCCGACCTCCTCCCACACTGGGAACTCCCCCTCGGATCTCCTCGCCGCTATGAAGTGATACACTTCGGCGAGGATCTCCGCTTGGAGAGCCCAGGGGGGATCACCGGCCAGCACGCACGCTGCCGTCCAGGACACCGTCCGGTATCCGCGGATCGCCCTCGTCGCTATGACCCGCTGCGGACGTCGCAGCATGGTCATATTCCCGCGACTGAGGGCGTCCACCCAGACAGGTGCCCCGTACAGGGCCATACTCCGGATGACTCCGGAGTACAGCCGGCGACATGTGGCGCTCGGGCCGCCCACGTTGGGCAGCAGCCTCCCTAAAGCGGCCGCGGCTCCTAGGACTCTTGGGGCCAGCTGGGTGAAATGGGCCCCAAAAGTCCACCTCCCGTCCAGGATGAGACCCAGATATTTCATCTGGGTCCCAACCCGGACCAGGACCCCGTCCAGGAATATCCTCGTTCCTGGAGGGGGTCCCCCCCGAGGCCCATGGAACAACAGGGCCTCAGTCTTGGAGAGGGCTACCTCCAGTCCCAGGGAGCGTATGCGATCGACTACGATGGTGGTGCCCAACGTAGCCAACCGCATCGCTTCCCCGAGGTCCCTCCCCCTGACTACGACCAGGGTGTCGTCCGCGTAACACGCCACCCGCATATTTGCGGGAAGCGTGCCACGGAGCACCCAGTCGTAGCCAATGTTCCACAGGAGCGGTCCCAGCACCGACCCCTGCGGAACACCGCGGACGACGCGACGGTGTCTCAAGCCGTCGCGTCCTTCCACCAGGACTTCACGGTCCTGGAGGTAGTCCGCCAACAGCCGCCGCAGATACAGGGGCACTCCGTGATAAAGGAGCGCCTCCCGTATCGTTCCGTGCGGCAGGCTGTTGAAGGCGTTGGCTATGTCGAGCGAGACAGCCAACGCCTTTTCCCCCCCGTGGACCGCCTCTTGGGTCCACCCCTTGAGCCAGAGCAGGGCGTCTATTGTAGACCGCCCCGCTCTGAACCCATACTGGGCCTGCGACAGCCCAGGCCCAGTCCCCTCTAGGTGCCGGATGACACGGGAAGCAACTACTCTCTCCAGTAGCTTTCCCGTGTCATCCAGCAGCACTATTGGCCTGTATGCGGAAGGCGAGTCTACGGCACGACCCTCCTTCCGCAACAGGCACAACTTTCCGTCCTTCCACAGCTTCGGGAACCGCCCTGACGTGAGACATTCGTCGAACAGTTCCCGAAGCTGTACACCCATCTCCCCCAAGGCGAGTCGCAGGACCCGCTTCGGGATCCCGTCTGGACCCGGTGCCGTCCTCTTGCCGTGTAAGCGGCCGACGGCAACCTCCATCTCCACCTCTGAGACGAGGGGGACGGAGGCCGGGTCCAACTCCTCGGGGGGGAAGGACGGCGCTGTCATTGTGGGCGGGGTGTGGTGGGGGTCGATGTCGGGAAAGAGCCCCTCCAACACCCTGCCCAGAAGCTCCGGCTCCAGGGACTCTGCAATAGGGGGCGTCTGGCCCCGGAACTTATTCCGGGCTGCCCTATAAGGACGCCCCCATGGGTCCCTGTCGAGGCCCTCCAGAGCCTCGTCCCAGGCCCGCGTCTTGGCCCGACCGATTGCCAGCTGCAGCTCCCGCTTTGCGTCGCGGTATGAGCTGTACAGCTGGCACTCAGCTGCCAGCTCCTCAGCTGACAGCTCCGCATCGGTCCGGCCATGACGCCGCCTCCTGCAGCGGGCGTAGGGCCGCCGCGCCGTCGAGCAGGCGGCTCGGAGATCTGCTATCTCCGAGCTCCACCAGTACACCTCGCGGCGGCCCGGGAGGCGCCGGGACCTGGGCATGGCGGCGTCGCATACCGCCGTCACCGCCTCCCGGAAGTGGCCCGCTGCGACGTCCACCTCCGGGTGCGTGGGCGCAGCAGACCACGACTGGACGATCGCCGCCTCAACAGCCAGTTCGGCGTCGAGGCGACTAATCGACCAGCGTGGGAAATCCGCACGCACCACGCGCCTCCCTTGTATGTCGGAGGTGGAGATCTCGAACCGTATATATTTGTGGTCCGAGAGAGTCTCCACCTCCGACATCACCCTCCACGCCCGGGCACGTGCCGCGACAGCGGGGGTGGCGAACGTAACGTCCACCACGGACCCCCCTCGCTGTCGCACGCACGTGTGGGCCGACCCTCTATTCAGAAGGGTCAGCCCTGTGGCAACCGCCCACTCCCTGACTATTTCCCCTCTTGAGTCAGTGGTGGGGTTGCCCCAGTCCCGGGCCTTGGCGTTCAGGTCCCCCATAAGGAGGACCTGACGTGGCACCTGCCTTCGCACCGCCGCGGCCAGGAGGTCCATAAAGGCCTCCAGCTCCGCAGCGGTTCTATTGGGGGAGAAGTATGCGCCGACTACCGCATACTCCTCCCACTTGGCAACCACGTAACCCGAACCCCTCTCTTCGACTGAGAGGGGTGGGCCGCCACTCCTTCCCACAATGGCCACGGAGTCGTCCAGGTCCCCAGCCCAACATGTATGTTGGGGGGGAACGTGGTACGGCTCCGCGGCGACCGCCACATCAATTTCCCACTGCGCCAGGGACTGCATGAGCAGATCCTGGGCCCTGGCGCAGTGGTTGAGGTTCGTCTGGAGGAGGTTGAGATGTCTGAACTGATCCATCAGTCTGACATCTCAACCACCTCGCTCGCCGCTGGGCGAGCTACCTCAGGGGCGGCAGGGGCGGTCCGGGCCCCGGCAACTTTGCCCTTCGTCTTTGGGGGAACGCAGCTGCGTCCCCCCATTACGTGCCCGGAGGGCCTGCCCGACTCGGCGCATATAGCGCATCGCGGCTCGGCCCTCCCGCAGGTGGCCGCCTTGTGACCTGCGCCTCCACACCGGAAGCACAGGTCCCCTCTGTCGGCCGCCGCGGGGCACTGAGGGCGGGTGTGCCCTAGCCCCATGCACCTGTAGCAGCGCATGGGACGCACCCCCAGTGACACCACACGTGCCGAGCTCCACCCTACCAGCAGCCTGCCCTTTTCCAGCAGCACTTTGGCTGCCGAAATCGGGCAGGACACCAGGGTGGAGCCGGTGCCGCCGAGGCCGGAGCGGATCTCTCCGGCCTTGACGAGCTGCACGTCGCAGCAGCCCGCCTTGGCAACCGCCGCAGCCACCTTCTCCTTGGTGGCCGCGTCGTCCAGACCCGTGATGCGGAGGTCTGTCGCCTTCACGGGCCTGGTGACGCTAGCCACCTCCGACAGGACATCGCGGAGTTTCTCCGCGAGCCTGTCGGCCTTCTCTGAGTTTTGGGAGCCAGGAATTTCCAGCATCCTGGCTCCCGTAGCCGTCTGCCGAAATTGGACTCGGTCAATCCCCAGCTCCTGGAGACTGACCTTGTCCTGAGCCATCTGTAGGACAGCGCTACAGATGGCTCCCCCTTATCCGCGGCCTCGGGTTGCAGCGACAACACGATAGCCGCGGACTTCGGGGGCCTCAGCGCCGCCGTCGGCTTTGGAGCAGCAGCGGCGAGACGTGCCGCTGGGGCAACCACAGGTGCAGAGGGGGGGGAAGTTTTCTTCCCCTTCCCCTTGCCCTTCCCTGTCACCGTCGCCCAGGTCTCCTGGGGAACGGCGACAGGGGCAGCCTCCTTCGAGGGTCCCGCTACTGGTGCCACCGAGGGGGCAGCCCGCTTACCTGCTTTGGGGGCAGGGGCAGGGGCCCGCTGTGGCGTCGGCTTCGGTGGCACGGCAGCCACCACAGCCCTCCTAGCGTCTGCCTTAAGTGGCGGGCGAACTACGGGAGCCGGCAGGAGGCGCTCCTCGATCCCCGCAAGTCGGGCGTTGAGCATCTGCCCAAACGTGGAGGTCAAGGAGCGCTTCAGCTCCTCGACCAAGTCCGCCCCCACAATGACAGGCGCTGCCTGCGTCACCGTTGCGGCCACAGCAGATGCAGCCGCAGTGGTGGCGGCGGCCGCCTCCGACTTCGCTTCGGTGAAGCCACGACGAAGCGACTTCACCTCAGCCCTCAATGCCTCCGTCTGAAGGCGCAGGCGGCCGTTATCCGCCCTCAGCCGTCGCGTCTCCTCCGCCTCGCTCCGGTCCGCAAGAGCGTCCACCACCTCTCGCAGGCCGGACGCCGACCCCTTCAGGCGGGCGACGAATTCGCCCTTGAGGTTGCCCGACTTACGAGCAACCTCCAAAATGCAGGCGAGCTTTTCGCCCGCATGCGCCCTCAGCTCTTGCGCGTTCAACGCGCTAATGTCCCCGACCATCGCGGCGACATCGGTATCACTACCAGTCGTCGTGAGATCAGGGACAGTAGCGGCACGCTCCTTCCTGTACTGCCTGCTATGCAGGACCTCCGCCAGTGCAGGTCGGAGAAACTCCTCCCTGGACAATGAGGGGGCCACTTTGGTGGACCTCCTCCCTCCCCTCTTCGCCGAGTTGACCTTGGCGGCTGATGTCCCCTCGGTCTCCGTGTCCGAGTCCAAATACCCGGGCACGAAGAACGAGGAAGACGGCCGCTTCCGAGCCAACTCTCCCTCTCCAATCCCCGACACGTCGGAGTCCACCCTTTCCTCCGAAGAGGGGCCCTGAGAAGGGCCTTTCTTGGGTGGACAACTCCGCGTCCCTACCTCCGAGTCGACCTCCACGTCCGACGACTCCACACTCACCTGCGAGGAGGGGCCCTGAGAAGGGCCTTTTAAAAACCTTCCCGCCACGTCGCGCAAAGGCTTCGGCATGCCTCAGCCTTCCGCGACCCAAGACACAACAAAACCCCCAGACAACAAACACAAAACCCTCCAAACTCCCCTAACAACAAACTCCCGAAACACAACAAAAACCCTCCAAACAAAACAATCGCAAAACAAAACTCCGTCACCCCAACCTAACCTAACCTAACCTAACCTAACCTAACCTAACCTAACCTAACCATAAAATACTGAGAAAAATATTTTTCCAAATATTCGTGTTTAAGACACCATTCGCAGTGCAGAATCATCCCCTGCCTAAATAATTAATCAAATTGCCTGCGTTTCTCAATATTTACAGTGTTTTTAATAGTTTTATGTTAAAATTTTTTTCAAAATTAAAATTACGTTTTACTAAGTTTTTATTAGTAATTCCGGCGAATTTCGTCTCTGATACGATAGTTCTGTGTGCATGCGTGTGGTTGCGGTGTGTATCCGTGGTCCCAGGGTCCATCTCGCAGGAGAAACACCAATTTTCTTGGAAAAAGCGTGATTTTTTGACAATTTTCGAAAGAAAATAACGCATTCTACAACTTTTCCCTGAAAATTGGTCGTTCCCAGCACCTCCAGCAGCTGGAACAGCATCGCCCGTCGTCCCCGCGTGTACCTGCAACAGAAAAAATCAAATTAGAGACGAAAAAACGCAAAAAATCTACTTCTTCAAAATTTTGTTAGGCAAAAGTCTTGGTACCTCGGTCAATTTTCATACATTTTATAAAATACTGAGAAAAATATTTTTCCAAATATTCGTGTTTAAGACACCATTCGCAGTGCAGAATCATCCCCTGCCTAAATAATTAATCAAATTGCCTGCGTTTCTCAATATTTACAGTGTTTTTAATAGTTTTATGTTAAAAATTTTCAAAATTAAAATTACGTTTTACTAAGTTTTTATTAGTAATTCCGGCGAATTTCGTCTCTGATACGATAGTTCTGTGTGCATGCGTGTGGTTGCGGTGTGTATCCGTGGTCCCAGGGTCCATCTCGCAGGAGAAACACCAATTTTCTTGGAAAAAGCGTGATTTTTTGACAATTTTCGAAAGAAAATAACGCATTCTACAACTTTTCCCTGAAAATTGGTCGTTCCCAGCACCTCCAGCAGCTGGAACAGCATCGCCCGTCGTCCCCGCGTGTACCTGCAACAGAAAAAATCAAATTAGAGACGAAAAAACGCAAAAAATCTACTTCTTCAAAATTTTGTTAGGCAAAAGTCTTGGTACCTCGGTCAATTTTCATACATTTTATAAAATACTGAGAAAAATATTTTTCCAAATATTCGTGTTTAAGACACCATTCGCAGTGCAGAATCATCCCCTGCCTAAATAATTAATCAAATTGCCTGCGTTTCTCAATATTTACAGTGTTTTTAATAGTTTTATGTTAAAATTTTTCAAAATTAAAATTACGTTTTACTAAGTTTTTATTAGTAATTCCGGCGAATTTCGTCTCTGATACGATAGTTCTGTGTGCATGCGTGTGGTTGCGGTGTGTATCCGTGGTCCCAGGGTCCATCTCGCAGGAGAAACACCAATTTTCTTGGAAAAAGCGTGATTTTTTGACAATTTTCGAAAGAAAATAACGCATTCTACAACTTTTCCCTGAAAATTGGTCGTTCCCAGCACCTCCAGCAGCTGGAACAGCATCGCCCGTCGTCCCCGCGTGTACCTGCAACAGAAAAAATCAAATTAGAGACGAAAAAACGCAAAAAATCTACTTCTTCAAAATTTTGTTAGGCAAAAGTCTTGGTACCTCGGTCAATTTTCATACATTTTATAAAATACTGAGAAAAATATTTTTCCAAATATTCGTGTTTAAGACACCATTCGCAGTGCAGAATCATCCCCTGCCTAAATAATTAATCAAATTGCCTGCGTTTCTCAATATTTACAGTGTTTTTAATAGTTTTATGTTAAAATTTTTCAAAATTAAAATTACGTTTTACTAAGTTTTTATTAGTAATTCCGGCGAATTTCGTCTCTGATACGATAGTTCTGTGTGCATGCGTGTGGTTGCGGTGTGTATCCGTGGTCCCAGGGTCCATCTCGCAGGAGAAACACCAATTTTCTTGGAAAAAGCGTGATTTTTTGACAATTTTCGAAAGAAAATAACGCATTCTACAACTTTTCCCTGAAAATTGGTCGTTCCCAGCACCTCCAGCAGCTGGAACAGCATCGCCCGTCGTCCCCGCGTGTACCTGCAACAGAAAAAATCAAATTAGAGACGAAAAAACGCAAAAAATCTACTTCTTCAAAATTTTGTTAGGCAAAAGTCTTGGTACCTCGGTCAATTTTCATACATTTTATAAAATACTGAGAAAAATATTTTTCCAAATATTCGTGTTTAAGACACCATTCGCAGTGCAGAATCATCCCCTGCCTAAATAATTAATCAAATTGCCTGCGTTTCTCAATATTTACAGTGTTTTTAATAGTTTTATGTTAAAATTTTTCAAAATTAAAATTACGTTTTACTAAGTTTTTATTAGTAATTCCGGCGAATTTCGTCTCTGATACGATAGTTCTGTGTGCATGCGTGTGGTTGCGGTGTGTATCCGTGGTCCCAGGGTCCATCTCGCAGGAGAAACACCAATTTTCTTGGAAAAAGCGTGATTTTTTGACAATTTTCGAAAGAAAATAACGCATTCTACAACTTTTCCCTGAAAATTGGTCGTTCCCAGCACCTCCAGCAGCTGGAACAGCATCGCCCGTCGTCCCCGCGTGTACCTGCAACAGAAAAAATCAAATTAGAGACGAAAAAACGCAAAAAATCTACTTCTTCAAAATTTTGTTAGGCAAAAGTCTTGGTACCTCGGTCAATTTTCATACATTTTATAAAATACTGAGAAAAATATTTTTCCAAATATTCGTGTTTAAGACACCATTCGCAGTGCAGAATCATCCCCTGCCTAAATAATTAATCAAATTGCCTGCGTTTCTCAATATTTACAGTGTTTTTAATAGTTTTATGTTAAAATTTTTCAAAATTAAAATTACGTTTTACTAAGTTTTTATTAGTAATTCCGGCGAATTTCGTCTCTGATACGATAGTTCTGTGTGCATGCGTGTGGTTGCGGTGTGTATCCGTGGTCCCAGGGTCCATCTCGCAGGAGAAACACCAATTTTCTTGGAAAAAGCGTGATTTTTTGACAATTTTCGAAAGAAAATAACGCATTCTACAACTTTTCCCTGAAAATTGGTCGTTCCCAGCACCTCCAGCAGCTGGAACAGCATCGCCCGTCGTCCCCGCGTGTACCTGCAACAGAAAAAATCAAATTAGAGACGAAAAAACGCAAAAAATCTACTTCTTCAAAATTTTGTTAGGCAAAAGTCTTGGTACCTCGGTCAATTTTCATACATTTTATAAAATACTGAGAAAAATATTTTTCCAAATATTCGTGTTTAAGACACCATTCGCAGTGCAGAATCATCCCCTGCCTAAATAATTAATCAAATTGCCTGCGTTTCTCAATATTTACAGTGTTTTTAATAGTTTTATGTTAAAATTTTTCAAAATTAAAATTACGTTTTACTAAGTTTTTATTAGTAATTCCGGCGAATTTCGTCTCTGATACGATAGTTCTGTGTGCATGCGTGTGGTTGCGGTGTGTATCCGTGGTCCCAGGGTCCATCTCGCAGGAGAAACACCAATTTTCTTGGAAAAAGCGTGATTTTTTGACAATTTTCGAAAGAAAATAACGCATTCTACAACTTTTCCCTGAAAATTGGTCGTTCCCAGCACCTCCAGCAGCTGGAACAGCATCGCCCGTCGTCCCCGCGTGTACCTGCAACAGAAAAAATCAAATTAGAGACGAAAAAACGCAAAAAATCTACTTCTTCAAAATTTTGTTAGGCAAAAGTCTTGGTACCTCGGTCAATTTTCATACATTTTATAAAATACTGAGAAAAATATTTTTCCAAATATTCGTGTTTAAGACACCATTCGCAGTGCAGAATCATCCCCTGCCTAAATAATTAATCAAATTGCCTGCGTTTCTCAATATTTACAGTGTTTTTAATAGTTTTATGTTAAAATTTTTCAAAATTAAAATTACGTTTTACTAAGTTTTTATTAGTAATTCCGGCGAATTTCGTCTCTGATACGATAGTTCTGTGTGCATGCGTGTGGTTGCGGTGTGTATCCGTGGTCCCAGGGTCCATCTCGCAGGAGAAACACCAATTTTCTTGGAAAAAGCGTGATTTTTTGACAATTTTCGAAAGAAAATAACGCATTCTACAACTTTTCCCTGAAAATTGGTCGTTCCCAGCACCTCCAGCAGCTGGAACAGCATCGCCCGTCGTCCCCGCGTGTACCTGCAACAGAAAAAATCAAATTAGAGACGAAAAAACGCAAAAAATCTACTTCTTCAAAATTTTGTTAGGCAAAAGTCTTGGTACCTCGGTCAATTTTCATACATTTTATAAAATACTGAGAAAAATATTTTTCCAAATATTCGTGTTTAAGACACCATTCGCAGTGCAGAATCATCCCCTGCCTAAATAATTAATCAAATTGCCTGCGTTTCTCAATATTTACAGTGTTTTTAATAGTTTTATGTTAAAATTTTTCAAAATTAAAATTACGTTTTACTAAGTTTTTATTAGTAATTCCGGCGAATTTCGTCTCTGATACGATAGTTCTGTGTGCATGCGTGTGGTTGCGGTGTGTATCCGTGGTCCCAGGGTCCATCTCGCAGGAGAAACACCAATTTTCTTGGAAAAAGCGTGATTTTTTGACAATTTTCGAAAGAAAATAACGCATTCTACAACTTTTCCCTGAAAATTGGTCGTTCCCAGCACCTCCAGCAGCTGGAACAGCATCGCCCGTCGTCCCCGCGTGTACCTGCAACAGAAAAAATCAAATTAGAGACGAAAAAACGCAAAAAATCTACTTCTTCAAAATTTTGTTAGGCAAAAGTCTTGGTACCTCGGTCAATTTTCATACATTTTATAAAATACTGAGAAAAATATTTTTCCAAATATTCGTGTTTAAGACACCATTCGCAGTGCAGAATCATCCCCTGCCTAAATAATTAATCAAATTGCCTGCGTTTCTCAATATTTACAGTGTTTTTAATAGTTTTATGTTAAAATTTTTCAAAATTAAAATTACGTTTTACTAAGTTTTTATTAGTAATTCCGGCGAATTTCGTCTCTGATACGATAGTTCTGTGTGCATGCGTGTGGTTGCGGTGTGTATCCGTGGTCCCAGGGTCCATCTCGCAGGAGAAACACCAATTTTCTTGGAAAAAGCGTGATTTTTTGACAATTTTCGAAAGAAAATAACGCATTCTACAACTTTTCCCTGAAAATTGGTCGTTCCCAGCACCTCCAGCAGCTGGAACAGCATCGCCCGTCGTCCCCGCGTGTACCTGCAACAGAAAAAATCAAATTAGAGACGAAAAAACGCAAAAAATCTACTTCTTCAAAATTTTGTTAGGCAAAAGTCTTGGTACCTCGGTCAATTTTCATACATTTTATAAAATACTGAGAAAAATATTTTTCCAAATATTCGTGTTTAAGACACCATTCGCAGTGCAGAATCATCCCCTGCCTAAATAATTAATCAAATTGCCTGCGTTTCTCAATATTTACAGTGTTTTTAATAGTTTTATGTTAAAATTTTTCAAAATTAAAATTACGTTTTACTAAGTTTTTATTAGTAATTCCGGCGAATTTCGTCTCTGATACGATAGTTCTGTGTGCATGCGTGTGGTTGCGGTGTGTATCCGTGGTCCCAGGGTCCATCTCGCAGGAGAAACACCAATTTTCTTGGAAAAAGCGTGATTTTTTGACAATTTTCGAAAGAAAATAACGCATTCTACAACTTTTCCCTGAAAATTGGTCGTTCCCAGCACCTCCAGCAGCTGGAACAGCATCGCCCGTCGTCCCCGCGTGTACCTGCAACAGAAAAAATCAAATTAGAGACGAAAAAACGCAAAAAATCTACTTCTTCAAAATTTTGTTAGGCAAAAGTCTTGGTACCTCGGTCAATTTTCATACATTTTATAAAATACTGAGAAAAATATTTTTCCAAATATTCGTGTTTAAGACACCATTCGCAGTGCAGAATCATCCCCTGCCTAAATAATTAATCAAATTGCCTGCGTTTCTCAATATTTACAGTGTTTTTAATAGTTTTATGTTAAAATTTTTCAAAATTAAAATTACGTTTTACTAAGTTTTTATTAGTAATTCCGGCGAATTTCGTCTCTGATACGATAGTTCTGTGTGCATGCGTGTGGTTGCGGTGTGTATCCGTGGTCCCAGGGTCCATCTCGCAGGAGAAACACCAATTTTCTTGGAAAAAGCGTGATTTTTTGACAATTTTCGAAAGAAAATAACGCATTCTACAACTTTTCCCTGAAAATTGGTCGTTCCCAGCACCTCCAGCAGCTGGAACAGCATCGCCCGTCGTCCCCGCGTGTACCTGCAACAGAAAAAATCAAATTAGAGACGAAAAAACGCAAAAAATCTACTTCTTCAAAATTTTGTTAGGCAAAAGTCTTGGTACCTCGGTCAATTTTCATACATTTTATAAAATACTGAGAAAAATATTTTTCCAAATATTCGTGTTTAAGACACCATTCGCAGTGCAGAATCATCCCCTGCCTAAATAATTAATCAAATTGCCTGCGTTTCTCAATATTTACAGTGTTTTTAATAGTTTTATGTTAAAATTTTTCAAAATTAAAATTACGTTTTACTAAGTTTTTATTAGTAATTCCGGCGAATTTCGTCTCTGATACGATAGTTCTGTGTGCATGCGTGTGGTTGCGGTGTGTATCCGTGGTCCCAGGGTCCATCTCGCAGGAGAAACACCAATTTTCTTGGAAAAAGCGTGATTTTTTGACAATTTTCGAAAGAAAATAACGCATTCTACAACTTTTCCCTGAAAATTGGTCGTTCCCAGCACCTCCAGCAGCTGGAACAGCATCGCCCGTCGTCCCCGCGTGTACCTGCAACAGAAAAAATCAAATTAGAGACGAAAAAACGCAAAAAATCTACTTCTTCAAAATTTTGTTAGGCAAAAGTCTTGGTACCTCGGTCAATTTTCATACATTTTATAAAATACTGAGAAAAATATTTTTCCAAATATTCGTGTTTAAGACACCATTCGCAGTGCAGAATCATCCCCTGCCTAAATAATTAATCAAATTGCCTGCGTTTCTCAATATTTACAGTGTTTTTAATAGTTTTATGTTAAAATTTTTCAAAATTAAAATTACGTTTTACTAAGTTTTTATTAGTAATTCCGGCGAATTTCGTCTCTGATACGATAGTTCTGTGTGCATGCGTGTGGTTGCGGTGTGTATCCGTGGTCCCAGGGTCCATCTCGCAGGAGAAACACCAATTTTCTTGGAAAAAGCGTGATTTTTTGACAATTTTCGAAAGAAAATAACGCATTCTACAACTTTTCCCTGAAAATTGGTCGTTCCCAGCACCTCCAGCAGCTGGAACAGCATCGCCCGTCGTCCCCGCGTGTACCTGCAACAGAAAAAATCAAATTAGAGACGAAAAAACGCAAAAAATCTACTTCTTCAAAATTTTGTTAGGCAAAAGTCTTGGTACCTCGGTCAATTTTCATACATTTTATAAAATACTGAGAAAAATATTTTTCCAAATATTCGTGTTTAAGACACCATTCGCAGTGCAGAATCATCCCCTGCCTAAATAATTAATCAAATTGCCTGCGTTTCTCAATATTTACAGTGTTTTTAATAGTTTTATGTTAAAATTTTTCAAAATTAAAATTACGTTTTACTAAGTTTTTATTAGTAATTCCGGCGAATTTCGTCTCTGATACGATAGTTCTGTGTGCATGCGTGTGGTTGCGGTGTGTATCCGTGGTCCCAGGGTCCATCTCGCAGGAGAAACACCAATTTTCTTGGAAAAAGCGTGATTTTTTGACAATTTTCGAAAGAAAATAACGCATTCTACAACTTTTCCCTGAAAATTGGTCGTTCCCAGCACCTCCAGCAGCTGGAACAGCATCGCCCGTCGTCCCCGCGTGTACCTGCAACAGAAAAAATCAAATTAGAGACGAAAAAACGCAAAAAATCTACTTCTTCAAAATTTTGTTAGGCAAAAGTCTTGGTACCTCGGTCAATTTTCATACATTTTATAAAATACTGAGAAAAATATTTTTCCAAATATTCGTGTTTAAGACACCATTCGCAGTGCAGAATCATCCCCTGCCTAAATAATTAATCAAATTGCCTGCGTTTCTCAATATTTACAGTGTTTTTAATAGTTTTATGTTAAAATTTTTCAAAATTAAAATTACGTTTTACTAAGTTTTTATTAGTAATTCCGGCGAATTTCGTCTCTGATACGATAGTTCTGTGTGCATGCGTGTGGTTGCGGTGTGTATCCGTGGTCCCAGGGTCCATCTCGCAGGAGAAACACCAATTTTCTTGGAAAAAGCGTGATTTTTTGACAATTTTCGAAAGAAAATAACGCATTCTACAACTTTTCCCTGAAAATTGGTCGTTCCCAGCACCTCCAGCAGCTGGAACAGCATCGCCCGTCGTCCCCGCGTGTACCTGCAACAGAAAAAATCAAATTAGAGACGAAAAAACGCAAAAAATCTACTTCTTCAAAATTTTGTTAGGCAAAAGTCTTGGTACCTCGGTCAATTTTCATACATTTTATAAAATACTGAGAAAAATATTTTTCCAAATATTCGTGTTTAAGACACCATTCGCAGTGCAGAATCATCCCCTGCCTAAATAATTAATCAAATTGCCTGCGTTTCTCAATATTTACAGTGTTTTTAATAGTTTTATGTTAAAATTTTTCAAAATTAAAATTACGTTTTACTAAGTTTTTATTAGTAATTCCGGCGAATTTCGTCTCTGATACGATAGTTCTGTGTGCATGCGTGTGGTTGCGGTGTGTATCCGTGGTCCCAGGGTCCATCTCGCAGGAGAAACACCAATTTTCTTGGAAAAAGCGTGATTTTTTGACAATTTTCGAAAGAAAATAACGCATTCTACAACTTTTCCCTGAAAATTGGTCGTTCCCAGCACCTCCAGCAGCTGGAACAGCATCGCCCGTCGTCCCCGCGTGTACCTGCAACAGAAAAAATCAAATTAGAGACGAAAAAACGCAAAAAATCTACTTCTTCAAAATTTTGTTAGGCAAAAGTCTTGGTACCTCGGTCAATTTTCATACATTTTATAAAATACTGAGAAAAATATTTTTCCAAATATTCGTGTTTAAGACACCATTCGCAGTGCAGAATCATCCCCTGCCTAAATAATTAATCAAATTGCCTGCGTTTCTCAATATTTACAGTGTTTTTAATAGTTTTATGTTAAAATTTTTCAAAATTAAAATTACGTTTTACTAAGTTTTTATTAGTAATTCCGGCGAATTTCGTCTCTGATACGATAGTTCTGTGTGCATGCGTGTGGTTGCGGTGTGTATCCGTGGTCCCAGGGTCCATCTCGCAGGAGAAACACCAATTTTCTTGGAAAAAGCGTGATTTTTTGACAATTTTCGAAAGAAAATAACGCATTCTACAACTTTTCCCTGAAAATTGGTCGTTCCCAGCACCTCCAGCAGCTGGAACAGCATCGCCCGTCGTCCCCGCGTGTACCTGCAACAGAAAAAATCAAATTAGAGACGAAAAAACGCAAAAAATCTACTTCTTCAAAATTTTGTTAGGCAAAAGTCTTGGTACCTCGGTCAATTTTCATACATTTTATAAAATACTGAGAAAAATATTTTTCCAAATATTCGTGTTTAAGACACCATTCGCAGTGCAGAATCATCCCCTGCCTAAATAATTAATCAAATTGCCTGCGTTTCTCAATATTTACAGTGTTTTTAATAGTTTTATGTTAAAATTTTTCAAAATTAAAATTACGTTTTACTAAGTTTTTATTAGTAATTCCGGCGAATTTCGTCTCTGATACGATAGTTCTGTGTGCATGCGTGTGGTTGCGGTGTGTATCCGTGGTCCCAGGGTCCATCTCGCAGGAGAAACACCAATTTTCTTGGAAAAAGCGTGATTTTTTGACAATTTTCGAAAGAAAATAACGCATTCTACAACTTTTCCCTGAAAATTGGTCGTTCCCAGCACCTCCAGCAGCTGGAACAGCATCGCCCGTCGTCCCCGCGTGTACCTGCAACAGAAAAAATCAAATTAGAGACGAAAAAACGCAAAAAATCTACTTCTTCAAAATTTTGTTAGGCAAAAGTCTTGGTACCTCGGTCAATTTTCATACATTTTATAAAATACTGAGAAAAATATTTTTCCAAATATTCGTGTTTAAGACACCATTCGCAGTGCAGAATCATCCCCTGCCTAAATAATTAATCAAATTGCCTGCGTTTCTCAATATTTACAGTGTTTTTAATAGTTTTATGTTAAAATTTTTCAAAATTAAAATTACGTTTTACTAAGTTTTTATTAGTAATTCCGGCGAATTTCGTCTCTGATACGATAGTTCTGTGTGCATGCGTGTGGTTGCGGTGTGTATCCGTGGTCCCAGGGTCCATCTCGCAGGAGAAACACCAATTTTCTTGGAAAAAGCGTGATTTTTTGACAATTTTCGAAAGAAAATAACGCATTCTACAACTTTTCCCTGAAAATTGGTCGTTCCCAGCACCTCCAGCAGCTGGAACAGCATCGCCCGTCGTCCCCGCGTGTACCTGCAACAGAAAAAATCAAATTAGAGACGAAAAAACGCAAAAAATCTACTTCTTCAAAATTTTGTTAGGCAAAAGTCTTGGTACCTCGGTCAATTTTCATACATTTTATAAAATACTGAGAAAAATATTTTTCCAAATATTCGTGTTTAAGACACCATTCGCAGTGCAGAATCATCCCCTGCCTAAATAATTAATCAAATTGCCTGCGTTTCTCAATATTTACAGTGTTTTTAATAGTTTTATGTTAAAATTTTTCAAAATTAAAATTACGTTTTACTAAGTTTTTATTAGTAATTCCGGCGAATTTCGTCTCTGATACGATAGTTCTGTGTGCATGCGTGTGGTTGCGGTGTGTATCCGTGGTCCCAGGGTCCATCTCGCAGGAGAAACACCAATTTTCTTGGAAAAAGCGTGATTTTTTGACAATTTTCGAAAGAAAATAACGCATTCTACAACTTTTCCCTGAAAATTGGTCGTTCCCAGCACCTCCAGCAGCTGGAACAGCATCGCCCGTCGTCCCCGCGTGTACCTGCAACAGAAAAAATCAAATTAGAGACGAAAAAACGCAAAAAATCTACTTCTTCAAAATTTTGTTAGGCAAAAGTCTTGGTACCTCGGTCAATTTTCATACATTTTATAAAATACTGAGAAAAATATTTTTCCAAATATTCGTGTTTAAGACACCATTCGCAGTGCAGAATCATCCCCTGCCTAAATAATTAATCAAATTGCCTGCGTTTCTCAATATTTACAGTGTTTTTAATAGTTTTATGTTAAAATTTTTCAAAATTAAAATTACGTTTTACTAAGTTTTTATTAGTAATTCCGGCGAATTTCGTCTCTGATACGATAGTTCTGTGTGCATGCGTGTGGTTGCGGTGTGTATCCGTGGTCCCAGGGTCCATCTCGCAGGAGAAACACCAATTTTCTTGGAAAAAGCGTGATTTTTTGACAATTTTCGAAAGAAAATAACGCATTCTACAACTTTTCCCTGAAAATTGGTCGTTCCCAGCACCTCCAGCAGCTGGAACAGCATCGCCCGTCGTCCCCGCGTGTACCTGCAACAGAAAAAATCAAATTAGAGACGAAAAAACGCAAAAAATCTACTTCTTCAAAATTTTGTTAGGCAAAAGTCTTGGTACCTCGGTCAATTTTCATACATTTTATAAAATACTGAGAAAAATATTTTTCCAAATATTCGTGTTTAAGACACCATTCGCAGTGCAGAATCATCCCCTGCCTAAATAATTAATCAAATTGCCTGCGTTTCTCAATATTTACAGTGTTTTTAATAGTTTTATGTTAAAATTTTTCAAAATTAAAATTACGTTTTACTAAGTTTTTATTAGTAATTCCGGCGAATTTCGTCTCTGATACGATAGTTCTGTGTGCATGCGTGTGGTTGCGGTGTGTATCCGTGGTCCCAGGGTCCATCTCGCAGGAGAAACACCAATTTTCTTGGAAAAAGCGTGATTTTTTGACAATTTTCGAAAGAAAATAACGCATTCTACAACTTTTCCCTGAAAATTGGTCGTTCCCAGCACCTCCAGCAGCTGGAACAGCATCGCCCGTCGTCCCCGCGTGTACCTGCAACAGAAAAAATCAAATTAGAGACGAAAAAACGCAAAAAATCTACTTCTTCAAAATTTTGTTAGGCAAAAGTCTTGGTACCTCGGTCAATTTTCATACATTTTATAAAATACTGAGAAAAATATTTTTCCAAATATTCGTGTTTAAGACACCATTCGCAGTGCAGAATCATCCCCTGC